>OLKM01001048.1:84043-179780 GCA_900291075.1 Melanogrammus aeglefinus | reverse complement strand
AAAAGCATATCATATTTCCAGTAGATAGACAACACACACACGACACACACACGGCAGAAAGCACACTGGCGAGAGATGGGGAGCCGCAAGTGTGCTGTTTGACATTCTCAAAATCCATCTGCGTAAGATTCAATGTGCATATTAGGAAACTTAGAAAACACATAATAAAACAATATGAAAAAGCTCGATTCAGTGGTAGGAGGTTTTCGGGACCTGGGGAGATATACATCTCTAATGTCTGCCTGGTGATGGAATGGACACAGGATAGCATAGGACAGCGAGGACTTTAGCTAAAGGATTGTTGATTTTGGTACTTAGTGGTTGGATATTATGTGTAGGGGGTTATTAACTGGCCTGTATATTGTACAAAACTGTTTCGAGAGTAAGGAGAGAGTGTAGGGAGAGCGAAGTGAGGTGAATTAGAGAGCCTAATGAATAGACATTTATTAATGGATAGTTCAATATCGCTGAGGAAGTAGAAGAATAGGTGATTGAGTTTTAACAATAAAAATGAAGGGATGAGGCAGATGAAGCGTTATTGAAGGGTCTTACAGTCTCTTAATCGGCTGAGAATTATTCGTATCGACGATGGAGACGTGGCGACGTAGACAAAGTAGCCGGAGCTTGGAAGAGGGAGAGATGGCTTGGATGGAAGAAGAAGAGTGGAGGAAGAGGAGCCCCCTGACTGGGCTGCTGTTTGTAGCAGCTGAGCGCAGCTGGAAGAAAGCCCAGGCCCCTCTCTCACACCCTGCCATTAAGGTCCTGTGGCTCCACGGATGTTGTTGCACCTTCAACACATAAACAGCCCCTGGAAGCCCCCTTGCCGGGATGCATGGGAGCGTAGGGGGGGCTCGTCAGCCCGGCCGCGCTTCAACAACAACATTGCACTTTCAAGTACAGCAATGCCTCGCCATGCGCCGGGGAGGGGCCCGCCGTGGAGGCAGGGCGGCTGGAAACAAGAAGGGGGGTTTGGCAGGGGAGCACAGTGGACTACATTTGGGGAGGCTTCCTTCATGGGGCCTTCCATTTAGCTTGCCCGGCAAACGGCTTGGATATGGAGCCGGCGAGTGGTGAGGCGGGAGCAGTAATGGGATGTGATGGCGCTTCACGTGGACTTTGCCAAATCGCTACTTTTTATTTTAAAAGGAGGTCACCCGAGTGTGTTTGGCGCGCCAGAGAAGTCTGAAAATATTTATAGGGCTGGATGAAATGAAATGTAGAGCGTCCAGAAGTAGCACGAGTGTGGACTGTTCTTTAGGTTAAGTATTAACAGTATAGTCAAGTAAGTTACCACACAAGTGAACCCTCAGAACAATCATTTCCTTCAAGATATGGAGGGTAGAATCTCTACCCTCACATTATGGTACGTACAGTTAATTCGTCTTTCCCACACACAAGCTAAGCACTACATTTTAGTTCCGATAAGATACTTAAAAAGTTATTTATTCTTATTAGGGATTTGAGGGATTGATGTGTTGTTAGGAACGCATCAATACAAAGCTCCCTGGATTCTGCCTATCAACAGTGCCACCATATGCTGCTAGTATTTAGTCGTTTAGCAGTGAACTCAGATACTGTCATTAAGTGGCAGAAACGGGTTAGACATCTTGCCCGTTGTAGATAAGCAGATTTGAGTTTGAAACCCATATAATGTAACCCGGTTTTATATGCTACTGGGTACTATATTGAAGCAAGTCTTGACACTCCAGATGCCCAGCAAAATAATTCCAACTCCTCCCACCGTCTTCCCTCCTAGTTATGGACCGTCCGCGCTGCCAGGGGTCAAAGTGATTGGTAGGGGTGGACCCGCTCACTTCAGGGAGAGACTAAACACGCGCCGCGGGGAATGTCATTGTTTTTGGAGGTCTTCAGGGGCCCTTTCTATGTACTCAGCTGCTGCGGGCTTGGCGAGGAACTGACGCGGCAGTTCCGGTGGCCGCAGTTCAAGTTCCACGTCGTTGAGGGGCCTCGGCTCGACAGTTGGGGCCGCTCGGCGTACCAACAACACAAGGCGGCGAGGAGAAGCATGGGTGCTAGCGATTGATACTGGAAATGTATTTATTGTTCTTTACAGATATTATGTCTGGCTGACGGTTTGGCCCTTTCCCTTCACTCACGGTCCTTCCAATAAGCTCTTAGTTTACTTTGAGCTGGGCCGATTTACTTTGAGCTTGGCTAGCCTAATTTATAGGAAGCAATGTTATACAGCCTGCTGTTTTAATCGAGCCTACTGTGTTTCAAACACGAGGGATGTTGAAGGGGTTTGTAAAACTGCGAATACAACATAAAATAGCATTCATTGGCGGTCTTCAAAGGGATGAAATATAAAAAGCAAAAGCACGTTTTTATTTTTTTCATATGCACCGTGTTTTTCAAGTGCAGGTGAAACCAACCCACTTCTGTCTCCCTGTCAGTGCGGGAACAAGAGGAACGGGCACTTATATCAAATATCAAACATGTCCAAGTAGTGCTTTCTCCAACCGGCGTATCATATTTGAAGTCAGCCCATTAGCCACTGACCTCCGCTCAATCTCCAACGACGTGTCAAAAACACCCAGATCTATCACGGGACCCAAGAACAGTGAATAAGGGACCCGTATCCCCTCTCCAGGATTGTTCTACAGTACAGAGGGAGCCGCAGCCCCTTGCTTACTGGCAGGGTGGAACAAAGCATGTAGCACCTTGGCTACGTAGCTTGATGAATATAGCACTTCTGACACGGCTAATATGCGTCCACCACGTTCGAGATGTGACCAGGGCTCGTCTGGTATGTGATCCCACAACACACCTGCAGTGTGCGGTGTTGTCCATGGTGGATTTATGAGCCGCGCTCTATTGTATCCAACAGGAAGCTTCTGAATGCTTCTGTTTGAAGATAGAGGCCTCAAGATGGCTGCCGCCCTTGAAGGAGACTGTAGGGTGGATACATTGAAAGTACTGTGGGATGAAGTTATGTATTCAGGTGTTCATGCACGCATGCACGCACGCAACCAGCGCACGCAACGCACGCGAACGCACGCACGCCACGCACGCACACAGAACGAAGACACAACGCAGGGACACAGCAGTCAACTAACGGACACACGTTCACACACAGTGCTACACCTTGATTGAAAGCACTATATTTTTATTTTTATTTTATTAACCTTTATTTTTCCAGGAATATTCTCATTGAGATTCAAAATCTCTTTTTCAAGAGAGTCCTGGCCAAGAAGGCATGATATATGACATATATGATAAAGTTGCGCGCACTCACACAAACAAACACACACACTGCTCCACCCCCACACACAACTAAGAGGGCGTGCACACACACCACGGCTCTGAGCCAGGGATGTGATGAGCTGTTTCACCGTGACAGGAAGACTGATTTAAAAAGTCACCGGAGTGTGA
The DNA here is from genome assembly GCA_900291075.1 of Melanogrammus aeglefinus. Classification (NCBI taxonomy): domain Eukaryota; kingdom Metazoa; phylum Chordata; class Actinopteri; order Gadiformes; family Gadidae; genus Melanogrammus; species Melanogrammus aeglefinus. The sequence continues at coordinate 176,387 of OLKM01001048.1, read as the reverse complement.
CAGCCAAAGAGAAGACTGCTCCAGGGGGGTTTAATGTACACTCTGTGTTCTGAGGGAGAGGGGGAGGGAGAGAGAGGGCGAGAGGGGAGGGGACCACACAGAAAGAATGGCCGCTTTCCATTGAGCCGCCCAATGATTAAGCGAGACGTTGTATATTTTCACAGCGATTCATAAAGACACAAGCTGCGAGGGCGGTCAAATGGGAGCGCAGAAAGACAATTGAATGGAAAAATTGTGAAGTGGGGGGGGGAGATGTATGCGTTGTCAAAGGGGTTTGGGAACGAGTAGCGTTCTCAGCTAGGGTTGGTGTTTATATAACTAAACTGAACTACACTGACATGCTTGTTAATGATGTTTCCTCTGTTAAAACACGAGGAAAATGTCTTCAATCTGTGGTCCACTTGGATTTCTGACGCGTTTGATTACTCAGAGGTGTTAGATTTCATCTTATTTCTAAACTGTTTCGGAACAGACCCTCTGCGTTTGTTATTTTCAGTCGTTAGTAGTAATTCTTGAAGTTGAAAATCATCAAAACAGCTTGACAGGTTGGAGTAGAGAGGGTTTGTTAAATAGATGGTTTATTCCAGGATGTACAGCGAGATACAGACTGTTAGGTTGAATAATCTATGGTGGACCCGGTGGTCGATGACTTGTTCCTGGCTGGCTGTCGAAAACCCTCTACTCGTCGACCATCAAAGGGTTGGGGCGAGTATAATACAAAAAGGGGATGGATAAAAACAGTCGTGAACAGACACCGCACTCTCCTTGATAAGGTATACTGGTACTGGCTGGCCCCTGGTTATGTCCCGGAGGGCAGGTTGGGTTCGACCTACCCTGACACATACAATGGACAGAATGTTGGTGGGGATAAACACCTTGTATCAGTATGAGAGGGCCCTGGCCTGTTTCTTAGACACTTAGAAATGTGAAACAATAATGAGACCACTTAAAATACACCAACATTCTACATTCCCTTCCCTCTTGGATCATACTAAACATAGTTTTCAAAGATCACCAACAAAAAAAAAGAATTCAGTGTATTTTCTGGTGATCCATTAATAATTAACTAAAATCAATGAAAGAAAGCATTAAAAGGCAAAAAACAAGTAAATTCAAATCATACACAAGTAAACCAGGTGTAGGCCACTATAATTAAGAAAAATAACAAAACTCATTGAGGTTACACATGATTAACCAAAACACGGATACAAAAAATTTTAAAGAATCAGAGGTATCAAATTGTCCAGGCCCTTCCTCTGCTTGTCTTGGCAGTGAAGCTCCACCATTGTAACATCATGAACTCAGTTGGTTTTTGAAGTAGCAAGTTGCCAACAGATGTTTCTTTCAAGTTGATGATGATGGCCAACGCAGCAGGTGTGATGCGGGGATTTGAAGATGTCAGGAAACGACACTCCTGGGGCTAAAGAAAAAGTGCAGAATCCAGTCATGGTGGGAGGCATTGTCACAGCCTCCAACAGTAAATAATAATCCACTTATGGTTTGTAATTTGTCTTAATGATTCGATTAAACAATGGAAAAATGATCCTACACAAAAATATTAATCGCTTGATTCGAAAATGGTTATATCAGTAATCAGTAATCAGTCATCAATAGTTCTCAATTAAACCTTGTGTGTGAATGAATGAATGATTTGAAACCTTTTGTTTTCAAAAATATAACACAAAACAAAACACAAAAAGTTCTAAAGGCTGAGCAGTTCGTGTCAAGAAGGAACCAACATGGAAGCTTAGAGAGGTGGTGACAAAAGTCCCTAGCATCTTTCGAAAACTAACCTCCTCGTATAAAAATAAAGGAAAGAAAATAACAAACACTCAAACACTCCCTACTCTTCACCCCTATATCAGTCAATTTGGCGTGCCAAAATCTAACGTAGTGTCATTTCCAAGTTTGGTGAATTCAACTAATTTGCAGTGCTTGCAGTGTATCCACTATCGTCTTCTTAGCCTTACACGAACAGCGATCGAGTAAACTAATTAGAATTTGGTATGGCCCCCTCATGGTTTGATTGATTGAGGTCTTGTCAGAGGATGATTCCCTGGTCATTCAAGTCTTTTATGATTGGTCTCAGTCCATCCACGCAGCTCTGTTGAGTGATATTGCTTGACACCTGGTGGACTCCACTGACCTTCACTGGTTCCATAGTTATTGTTTATGTTGTCGTTCGTCATTGAATCGTATATGCGGGCTGAGTTCTCTTCACCACTCTGCGACTGTAATTTCTTCTCCATTTTGTCTGAGTCGGTTTTCGTTCCCTGGTTTTTCTCGTGTGCGGGCGCTCACGGTACCCCTTTCGAGGGGCTTCACATTCTCTTTGCCAAGTGTCCACTTTTGTCCACAGTTTGTGGCATGGTCGAAGTTCTTTCTGTCTGTCTGGTCGGAGGAATCGTTCTCATATTTCTGTTGGGCTGGGGAATCTTTCTCGTTCCCTTGCCATTCCCTTCTCCTCGTGTCCGTGCCAGAAATCGAATCCTGACTTCTTCATCTCGATCACCTTTTCTCCGAATTCCTTGATCTCTGCCATTGTGCTGCTTCGGTCTGTCCAGCCGGGAAACCTTGTCTTTACTCCCCTCGGATCTCTCTGGCAGTAACCTGCTGGAGGTACATGGTCTTCAAAGGCAAGTGCCTGTGACTGGTTCCGATGGTGTCCATATTCATATTCAGTTTGGCTGACTGAGTGCAGCAAAATAACATTCGAAGAGGGCGGCTCGTTGTAACTGGTCCAGACTCTCGTCTTCCCTTCTGCAAACAACGTGTGATGTTGTCCAGTTGACCTGTGCCTTGGAGTGCTTTTTGGGATCCACGCCCTTTATGGCCTCCGCTTCCTTCACTCTGGTCCTCTCATTCCGTCTGTCTTCCAAGGGGCCTCTTCAACCTCGTAATCGAATCTGGAGATGCGCTCAGTGCTGCTCAGGTTGTTTGAACAATTATAGCAAGCCCATCGTCAGGGTTGTGAGTCTCGTACAGCAAGCATCATTCAGTTGTTTCAGTTTTCATCATGGCTGTAGGCCTGCTCTCTTTTGGGTGGTCGATCACTCCGCACTCCATTTTTCGATGTTCTTTCGGGCTGGAGGGTTCATAGAGGATTGTGCGTCCCTCAGCGCTTTCTATCTTCTTCAAAGGCCTGAGGTTATCATAGTCCAGGTTGGGGCAGGATGGATTTCGCTTCCCGTTGGCACGTGGGGGTACTGCAGCATGACGCGGGGTACTCGCCTACAAAAGCTTGTTGACGAGCTGGGAGAACCACTGTGTCTTGACTCCTGTAAACCACCAGGTGGCGACGATGGCTTGCTGCATCGGGAAGATGTATTCCCCATCTGGGCCACACGATGGCAGTGGTGGGGGTCCATGCGACCATATAGACTCTCCCAAAACTCCTCCTCCCGTTGGTCCTTGGTCACCCCCCCTTGGGGCCCTGAAGCTCGAGGGGGCGGGCGGGCGCTATCAGGTCCTTCTCTGACTAGCGTCTGGTGCTAGGTCTTCTCCGAGGTCAAATTCATCCTTTAACAAACGAAGATTTCATCGGCAAGCAGTTTGATTTGCTCTCTTGTCTGCTTTCCCAGAGCATCTCATATTGAGCAGTGCAGTTGTCTTTCCAATTCATCTCTCTTTTTTGTTTGCTTGACATGCTTGATAAAGTACGCTCTTCCACTGAGACAATTGTAACACACACCGCAACTGGTTTCACTTCGTCTAGTCTTCTTTCCCTTTACAGTCTTTGAAAAACCTTTCCAGATCGATTTCCTTTGGCCAGCGTTTAAGTTTTTGGTGGTCCATCATTATCTCATAAAAACAATATATGTGAAAGCTTCCTCGGCGGGGATCAAAACAACATAGCACAAAACAAAACTCTAGCGATTCATGTAACCTCACCCAGTGAATTCAATACAAATACGGTTTCACCCTTGTGTCCAACAAGTCGTAAAAACAAAAGGCCCTGAGCCAAACCAGACGTCTTAAGTTATTATTCAGGACACGTCGTATCAACATTGAACAAACTAGCAAAGATGAACAAATCACTTGAATGACATGCTATTACAATATTCCAGGACTCCCAAACCCAGACCAAAGGCCTTAATCAACATATTCCAGGGATCAAAACCCAGACCATAAGGCCCGTATTCAACAATTCCAGGACTCAAACCCAGACCAAAGGCCTTAATCAATATTCAACAATTCTAGGACTCAAACCCAGATCCAAAAGGCCTCAACAACATATTCCAGGACTCAAACCCAGACCAAAGGCCGTATTCAACACAATTCCAGGACTCAAACCCCAGACCAAAGGCCGTATTCAACAATTCCAGGACTCAAACCCAGACCAAAAAGAACAAACAATAGTTTCATATGCCGTATATTCAGTGATTACACAACTTCTTAATCACTAATGCAGGTCCTCACTTCGTCAAGCTCTTATGACACAACTTCATTACTCAGCCAAATGTAGTGCAGCGCCTAATAGTAAAACAAATAATTAATAATCACAGTTATGTGTGTGGTAGATTATTTTAAGATTGACTGTTCCTTGTTCTTTTCTCCTTGGTCGAGAGTGTGTGGAATGAGATTCAGTCACCTGTTCTGATTCCCACGTGGTGCATAGAGATGCGCTGGTTCCAGCCGCGTTGTGGATGGCGGGTTCCCTCGGCAGGGCAGGCGTTGAGACACGTCCTCCCAGGCAGGGCGCTGCGCTCTCTTCTCTGTCAACAGGGCATATCTTCAGAGGCAATCGTCTTCTCACTCGACTCTCTCTTCAAGAACGGTTCACGGGCACACAAATGTTGTATATTTCAGCTTATATTCTAAACTGGTTCGTGACAGACTCTGCGTTGTGTATTTTCCAGTCGTAGTAGTAATTCTTTGAAGTTGAAATCAAAAACAGCTCTTGACAGGTTGTGAGAGATGCGGGTTAAATAGGATGGTTTAATCCAGCAGGATGTACAGCCGAGGAGCATACTAGACTTAGGTTGAATTAATCTTATGCTGGTGTACCGGTGTGTCGGGATGGACTTGTTCCTTGGCTGTCGGAACCCTCTACTCGTCGAATCAAAGGGGTTTGGGCGAGTATAATATCAAAAAGGGGATGTGATAAATACAGCATCGTGAACAGACGCCACTCTCCCTTGATAAGAGGTATCTGGCGCCTGGCTATGTCCCGGAGGGAGCAGGTTGTTGCGTTCTACTCCTTGACACATAACAATGGCAGAATGTGTTGGGATAACACCTTGTATCAAGTATAGTGAGAGGCCCTGGTACCTGTTTCTAGACTAGAAATGTGAACAATAAGAGAGACACTAAAATACACCAACATTCTACAGAGGGTCAGAATTTCCGCTTTACTACTTGGAATATTTTCATAAAACGGCCCATCAAACAAGGGAGTTCCTAGTCCCAAACTCTGGGTATGATTTCCCAACCATCCCCATTGTATAAGATTGTATGGGTACATTTTTTACATCTTTTTGCCAACTTAGTAGGCCCTCAGAACAACGGTACACCATTACAGGCATTGCTTAAACCAATGCAATTATTAACGTTAATGTTGTTATTACTAGTCAGTAGTCAGCGCAAGGTCAGCGTGAGCTTCCATGTTTTGCCGATACGGTAAATTGAGACGAGTTCAAACTTCCGACACCTCAGTTGCGATGGGATAGTCAAAAATTAAAAACATCCTGAGTCCTTTCCTATCCTTTTTTGCTTGAGCTCAATGGAAAGCATCCTGAGGGCAAGCAAAGACGTTAAGGATAATTCAAGGACTTGAGACTCGGCCTGAATAAATGCAACTACGCCAATAGAGGCACATTTTTCGCCGTAAAAATGTATAAACGGCGCGGCGCGGAAACCTGCTTCACAAAGATTTCGCGTGAGTCTAAATATTTAAACTTTTTCCACAAATTCCGCCGGATGCTTTGTCGTGATCAGCCGAGGACTGATCAGCTTTCACTCCCTCAAGTCCATATCGAACCGAAACAATGGAGGACAAAGTAATTGTGGCTGTTTACGGACTCCCGGAGCGCTATAATATCTGTATTATATAATATACAGTCTAACATCACAACCAAAAGCTGTGTGCGCCTCCGGATGATATTATGAACCCCAAACAACGGGGTTGGATCTCTGACATCTCTGGTACTTCCACAACAATTGAACACTCGAAAATGGTGGTTATCTCGGGCAAGGTTGAGAATGAATTGGCGGAAAGAAATATTGGCCTTCAGGAGAGAGTCCTTCCTCCACCAATATTCTTCAAAGCAAACTCGAGCAAACACACAGGTAGAATATTTGCTTCGCTTTTGATGTGAAGGCGCAGTAATGTCTTGGCCCCACCAAACGCGTGGCCTCGAGTATGGCCCTCGCCTCCCGTTCACTTTGTATTGGACGCGTGCTGCATAGCAGGCTCGCCTGCAAAAGAAAATTGTCTTGTGGCGCGCATTTGGCCGTGCGATTGGACATTCGACAATTTCATTTCCAGGGAGAGTGGGGGGGGGGGGCGATGCCACCTGTTGCCACGCTCAGGGCCAGTCGTTTGGTGGGGCCGAGCAGTAAGCTATGTCATTATGTGTAGGCGGATGTGATGGACATGAGTCTGCTGTAAGAAAACTACAATGTTCAGAAGATGGACGACTTGGAGAGCATTTTAGATTCGTTTGCCCTTTGTTCGGTCTTACCGCGATGTTTCATGCAGGTTGTTTATACGTGGACGTGAAAAACAAAAGCTTCAAAGTATCTCACACTCCTGTTCACTAAAATGTATCAATAAGGATCCAATAATTTATGATCGTACGTCTCTATCTGCGGTATTTTAATTCTGGTTAAAATACATTTTTCATTTGCAGACTGACAGACCTTGTACAATACCTACCTACCTGTTCAAGTCTCTCTAATGCTGTTGTGTTTTGTGATTTCTTGTTGTGTTTGGTGATTTGCTTTTGTGTTTTGCGATTTTGCTGTTGTGTTTTGCGATTCGCTGTTGTGTTTTGTGATTCGCTGTTGTGTTTTGTGATTCGTTGTTGTGTTTTGCACTTAAAGGGGTAGTTCGGAATTTTGGACATAGGGCCTGATTCCCAAGTGAGCCTTGGTGTTCTTTATCAGTTGAGACAGTTTTCAACACATTTCATTCAGTCCTTCTAGTTGCAGAGTTCGCTCGTGCTAGGCTAGCGCACGGCAACGGGCAATACTAGCCTGCTAATAAAACAGTCTTACCCACTCCACAGTACACCCGAGGCAAATCCACTATAAGGCCAAACGATGTAAATGTCTGTGTTGATAGAATAATGTTAGAAATAAAACCAACCTTGCATTGCATTGCATTTTGAGGGACTTGCTCTGTCTCAGCAGCAGTGTTATATTCCTGGTAGTAGGCTACGGCAGCGGCGGACTGATACCTAGGATAAATTCCGCTGCTGCTGAGAAAGTAGTCCCTCAAAATGCAATGATTCATGCGATGCAAGTTAGTTAGTTTTAGTTTAATTTCTTACATTATTCTATCACAACACAGACATTTACATCGACCGTCTGGCGTTATAATTGATTTACCTCGGGTGTACTGTGGTGTGGGTACAACTGTTTTATTAGCAGGATAGCATTGCCCGTTGCCATGCGCTAGCCTAGCACGAGCGAACGCTGCAAATAGAAGGACTGAATGAAATGTGTTGAAAACTGTCTCCAATGATAAAGAACACCGACGCTAACTTGGGAATCAGGCCCTTTGTCCAAACTTTCCCTTTAAGGGCCACCATAAGCTGAATCACCTGTATCTGAGTTCACTGAATGTTGCTTTTGAGTAGTACAAGCAGCTTCATAACCAAATGGTAGAAAGACGTTATGAGGGGAGTTCCCTGTACAGTATGGTGGATCACCATTTTTCTTAATAAAGATGATGATATCATGAAATGAGGGCATCACAAAGCAGCGGCTTAGGTTTGACTTTTATGAATTGTTCAAAAAACGCACAATCAGTGTTTTTTTATTTGACGAATGTGTTTACTAAACACACAGTACTACATTGACCGCTGTGACCCCTGACCCCCACGTTGGCCTACTGAATGTGTTGAGTTAAACAATGTTTGGTACTGAAATGAATACACCCTACATACACAGATGGTTCGATAGGTCATCTCAAATTACCCGACGTATCTTTGACTTAGTGAGGTGTTAAAATATTTTAAAAGGTTGTTTAAAGACGTAAGTTAAGGCCCTGTTGCTGAGTGAGCTATTCTCAGGATTGAAAGTATAGAATACAGAGGAGAGAAAGAGAGTATGTATATAAGAGACTAAGAGATAGTGGGAGTATAGTAACATTCTCATGTGACTCGCTGTTGTGTTTGGCATTTAAGGGCCACCGTAGACTGCAGCGCAGAATATGTACGTATGTTTTTTCAGGAACAATGTCAGGTCAGGTATAGATCAGGTGCCTCTTTTTGAGCTAATCTGAATTTGAATGAAAAAGCGAAACAGCTATCATATTTGATTACATGAAAATGCTATATTTTTTCAAAAAGTCCAATAGATGGATGTTTCTATATTGTTTTTATATGAACTGAAGCGCAGGTGGGACTAGAATCACATGACATATTGATCAGCAGTTAGTCGACACAACCGTGTTAGCATCCACAGGATTAATCCATAAAGGTGGTCTAACCGAAAAAATACCCGAGAAATACTTTCTAAAAGTCCTGGAGAGATAACGTTTCATATATTTTTTCGGTGGTGATGAAAGTGTTGTGAGAGAGAGAATGAACCCGTATGAGTCAGCGCCTTTCAGTTCAGTCTTTGGATTAATGAGCCGTGTTGGCAAAAGTGTGCTTTGAGGCGTGGAGCATAAATAAGGCCTTTAAGTAGCCTGCTATGATGGCAGGGGATCACTCAGCCTACAAAGAGAGAGAAAAGAAAAAAGAGAGAGCGGCCGTGATTTACTGTCAATATATTACAACTCAAGTAGCGTCGAAGAATGTCTTGACAGGGAACTATGCAGCCAATGTCTTGGCTGGATGTTTCTTTGGGAGGTCGAATACACGCAGGGGCACTGGCAGTGGAAGTTGTTGCTTTTTTTTTAACCGCCGTCCCATTTGAATGTTTGTAGAAGTTAGCCTTGATAAAACTTGGTGAGAGATTAAAATACAATACATTTTGTGGGCTTGTATCGTTAAATAGGTAGTCATTTTGCCTTGTTTTGCCAAGTTTATCATTTCATTTGTATAGTTTGGATGCTGATAAACCGAACATCATTTAGTTTCTGTCAGTTTGGCCCGTGGGGTTGTTGTTGCCTAACACAACAATCATAACCAATGTCACTTTTAATATGCAAATGATAAAAAGGTCTTCCGCGGGACACTGGTAATTAATGGCAGTTTTTTTTTCCCAGCGTATTTTTTCCTTTGTCAGCAATCCTGACAAAGGACACTTATGTTTTCCAACAGCTGCTCACTGCTGTTGCTTAACACCACAGGTAACTGCTTCTTACAAACCACCCAAACCTGCACACCCCCCCCCCATCTGACCTCCCAGCTCATGTCGACCTGGTGGGACTTTTTCATAAGTTTGGTTCCTTCCCTGAACACAAAGATGGCCGGACACTCCCAAACGTATTCCCCAGGGGACAATACCGACACATGCTTCAGATTCCTACTTGGACCCCAGGAGGGGGAGTAAGAAAACCCACCCAAACAAAATAGCTGGGCTTAATAGAGCATCAGGAGCGAGTCTCATTTTAAACAACCCTTAACAGTGGGGGCAGTTGGAGCATAAGTGTTGCAGATGTTCGTTAAAGTCGCTCAGCAGCTGGCCATCTAAACACTGGCCAGCTGTGGGGGGGGGGGACTTACTGAAAGATGCCACAGAGAACAGCAGTCAACACACCTGATCCGTGAACTTAGGGAGCAGAACCGCATCATGGATAATGTCCGTACCACCCACCTGCTGGATACCACACACAGGCATGGCTGTTGTGTGTGTGGCGGGGAGCGTTGAAATGCTGGCAATGCTGAAGCCGCCCAGTGCTAACAGATGGGGGCTAAAGGAGTCCTCTGGACCAACCCTGGACCCCTCTAGTCGGAAGGTGGTGAACTACCACCACACAACCGGTCCTAGTGAACAGGAACACACGGCTAAGTGCTTTAATCCGCTGGTGTTTTGATACGATCCTATCTCATCGCTGTTATGTTTGTGGTGGGTTGCGGGGGAGGGTCAGGCCACAGCTCAGATTACAGAGTTGATCATGTATGAGGAAAATACCGGCACTATTTACACCAAGGGGGTTGGGGAGGCCTCGTGGAGCAGGAGGCCTGAATCACCTGTATCTTGATACATCGCATGTCGTTTTGGGTACACGCAGCTTCATAACCAAATGGTAGAAAGACGTTATGAGGGGAGTTCCCTGTATAGTATGGTGCATCACTATTTTTCTTAATAAAGATGATATCATGAAATGAGGGCATCACAAGCAGCGGCTCGGTTTGACTTGTATGAATTGTTCAGAAAACGCACACTCAGTGTTTTTTTATTTGACGAATGTGTTGACTAAACACACAGTACTACATTGACCCCTGCGACCCCTGACCCCCACGTTGGCCTACTGAATGTGTTGAGTTAAACAATGTTTGGTACTGAAATGAATACACCCTACATACACAGATGGTTCGATAGGTGATCTCAATACCTCGCGTATCTTTGTTTTAGTGGGTGTTAAAACATTTTAAAAGGTTGTTTAAAGACGTAAGTTAAGGCCCTGTTGCTGAGTGAGCTATTCTCAGGATTGAAAGTATGGAATACAGAGGAGAGAAAGAGAGTATGTATATAAGAGACTAAGAGATAGTGGGAGTGTAATAACATTCTCATGCCAAACAGCCAAAGTGTTGTTAGTTGGCGGTTTGGCCTGAGAGCCGGGGTGTGTTCAGTGCAGAAGTGATGGGAGTTCACCGAGATGATCCACAGATATGAATTAACAGACAATGTGAGGGGGAAACACATATTCTCTTTCCTAAGTGGAATGCTTAGGTGTGCACCTCTGGCCATGGAAAGTCTCCCACAACTCCTTAACACGAGAAGTATTTTCTTTCACACCATGTGACCTCCAGCTCTTGTGGGCCGGAGGTCGAGAGTGCGAGTCCCGTCCTCAAGCTGAACGGTTTTATGTTGTCGAAAGTCTTGTGTGGTCAGGACGTTATTTGTGTTTCTGTAGCTCCATGGCTGAAAGGTTTTTTATGAGTCAAAGCGTGTCTCGCAGTCTGATATTAAACAGTGTACGGTGGGTGGCGCGCTAATGATCAGTCTTTTAGGAAAAATAAAAATCTCAGAAATATGAAAAAAGGACTGCATCTGGGGCTGACTCAGCACAGCACAGGCAGTGTCAGCGACGAAACAACGTCCCAATCCATTAGACGTGGCCGTTAAGGGCGTTATGAACTGAAGGAAATCGAATCAACTCCTTGGTCTTTTCTTTTCTATTGGGATACTTTAATGCCCCGCCAGCAACTTGAATCAAGGCCCCATGGGACGTGTTTCCAATAAATACGTGTTTTACTTTGAAAATTGAAATGGATTTAACAAGCATAATATGATTGCAATTTGTGGCTAGCAGTTTTAAAAAAAAATACATGATAAAAACAGACTCACTTTGTCAATAAGTTAAACATCAAAATTAAGCTACAGGGTTCAGAATTTGGATTGGATGAGGTCATCAGCCATGACTTATGACGATGTCACCGAAGTGACATTGACAATTTTGGTCCGATCAAGCCTGAGGTGAAAGTTCAGTGTATAGCATGCTTCAAACATCAGAAATAAACTAACATAGATTTGTGTTTTACTGATAATTGTACGAACCAGACTGTGGGGAAAAAAATCTTGATCCTGATATACAAGACGTTTTATATATCAATACACAACCACTCTAATTATCAAGCTCCAGCATTGTGTTTTAACACAATGTAAATTGATTGCTCTTGTATATAATAGTGAGGAATTGCATGTATTGGAATCTATAGAATGAATTCCACATGTTCAATAAATTACCCTTTATTGCAGTACAAGGCAAACACACTTTGTGTGGAGGGTTACAAAATGATTGTTATCACAAAAACCCACACTGTATTCCAATTATTATGCACTCTAGCACAACTATACCACAAGATGGCGTAAGAGGACTATTATTCAAAGGGTCGGCGGTTTCAGTTTGCAAATCTACGACTTGACAAGTGGTGGATTGAGATAACGACTCAAAATAACATAACCTGAAGTTGGGTGATGGGGCAGAAAGAGAAAAACGAGTAAGTGGACAGGATTTACACAATAACAAAACTAGTGAAAAGCAACTTGGCTGACACTCAACAGTGAAGTGTTTATGTTATTAGATGCAAAATAATATAAGTAGGAATCTAACACAAATTTACATACAAATTGGGTTGGAGATTTGAATAATTGAACAATTTTATACATATATTTGCAACTTGATTACATTTTTTCCTTTACGGTAGAATACATTATTTCATTACGTTTCTGGGGAGATACGCGTTTAAGAACTGTTCCTGAATGAGAACATTTCAACCCTTCCTCCCCTTCAGGAGAGAGAGAGAGAGAGAGAGAGAGAGAGAGAGAGAGAGAGAGAGAGAGAGAGAGAGAGAGAGAGAAGAGGAGAGAGAGAGAGAGAGAGAGAGAGAGAGAGAGAGAGAGAGAGAGAGAGAGAGAGAGAGAAGAGAGAGAGAGAGAGAGAGAGAGAGAGAGAGAGAGAGAGAGAGAGAGAGAGAGAGAGAGAGAGAGAGAGAGAGAGAGAGAGAATAATTCTGAAGATTAATTTATTTCGGGGCCAATTGGATATTTTAAGGTCATTTTTTCTTTGTTATTTATATATGTAAACATTAAGCAACCGTTCCTTATTATGAGATGTCATTTTCTTTTCGTTGAAGACTACATTGCTCGTCCCTGTGAGCCCGCCCCAGGGCTGGACAGGGTATTAGGTACCAGACATTATACTTTGGGCCTCTCTGTATAATGTGAGACGCCATGTGAGACCAATGACTCTTGCAGTCGTATCCCTCGGTATGGAAATGTTTTCTTTTGTTTCAGTAAAATCTTTAGTAGAGATCTTTCCAGACTTTTTGTTTTTAATAGTCAATGGCACTTTAGTGGAGTTGATAGAATTAAAGTCAGATTAATTCACGTATCCTGTGCAAATCCCCTATATGAGCCATGTGTAAATTTGGATTACGTTTCATGACAGGACAATTTTAATATTATGAATTCCAAAAAATTGGATTATCATTGTATTTGCTGGTTTAGAGGCCCAAAAGTACCTTCTCTTGTTCATAATTTAGCTCAATTTCTCATCACTTTGAGCTCTGGTATTTAGTGTTGAGATAATTGTTGGGAGTATTGCCACACACACTGCTTGGTTTTGTACTACCGCTGACAGGATCTCACTATAAACACACATGGGAGTTTCTCAACATCTTCAGCCTGCTTCCTTTCAATCAAGTGGACTCGATCTTAAAATCACACTGCAGTGTGTTTGACGGCGTCAGTACCTGCCTCACATTTTCCACCGTGAGCACAGTGGTTCTGGTCCAGATCTATCTCGTCTCTTGCCACCACGCAGAAACTCAATCAGGTAACCGCAACTGAGTTGATGCATTTTGGATGGATTTTTTCGGTAGGAGGTTCCCATCGTGGTTTCGGTCTTCCATCTCCGAAGGGGATTGGGTTTTCAAAGATTGTTTTCATGAAACGACTGTTAAGGTGGGAGCGTCCTTCCCCGATTAGGGCTGACATTGGATGGAGATAAGGGTCATTGATCGCCTGCCACACAGCCCCCTGACCTGTTTATTTGAGGACAGCTGTTGAGGGGGGGAGGTGGCCTACTGCCTCGCCATCAGGGCCGACAAAAGGAGGAGGAAAGAGGTGAAATGAAAATGAATAGAGTTATGAAACACACATCGGTAATGAGAGAAGGAAGGTAGAGCAGAAAGAGAGGAGGCAATGAAAGGGATGTTAAGATACATTTATGTTTTCAGGAGAAGATGGCAATGTTTTACTTGAATACTTACTTGAATTCAGTTGAAGGGTATTTTGTTTTGATTTGACGTTGGATTTGCCCTTTTGTTTTCTTGAATCTGTTATCCGATAGTTAGCTACTCCAAAACGGCAAAGAAATCAACAAAACGTTCTCTTCTTGATTACATGGAAGAGTTTCATCATTCATCAGATGAATGTAAATTATAATTAGTTTTTCTGTTAATTACGGTGTCTTGTATAAACAGCATAATGGGGGATTTGTCCTTTAAGTATCACATTTCAAACAATAGCGTTTTATGCATCAGCATTAGAAACCAAAGGTGTGTGTGTGTGTGTGTGTGTGTGTGTGTGTGTGTGTGTGTGTGTGTGTGTGTGTGTGTGTGTGTGTGTGTGTGTGTGTGTGTGTGTGTGTGTGTGTGTGTGTGTGTTACGTTTGGGTTTTGCCCCCTCTGCAGGAAGGAGAGAAGGACTATAGGGTCAAGGTTCTCTCTCTTTGGTTGACCACACACACACACACACACACACACACACACACACACACACACACACACACACACACACACACACACACACACACACACACACACACACACACACACACACACACACACACACACACACACACACACACACACACACACACACACTATATAAACACACATTGATTGAGATGGAAAGAGAGATTCACAAAGTCGATTCAGTAGATCCGTTTATCGATCATAAACGGCTTAATTGGTGTAAATGATTATGCCCACCACCAAGAATAAACCAGCAAAGGAGTCAACGGCCATTCAATCCATCAAATCTCATGTTGATCCGTCTCTCCTCTCCTATTAGACCTCACATATATTCAACCTAACCATGAAATGCATATACTAACTGTACACAATATATGTTAAAGTAAAACACTGAGAAAAAGGGCGTGTGGGTCGGCCCGTTGTGTGTCATCATTATCCAAAGCCGATTATTGGACCCCAGCTGATCTTTTATCTTGCTGTAAGTCGTATGCACCCTCATTGTTAATATATTATATAATATACATGTTTATTAATGTAATTGAAGTCAAGAAAAAATCTGTACTATGAGAAAATCTTTTACAGAATTCCACAGAATTATGAATATGCTTTAATAGCGATGAATATTGACGACGGCCGGCCCTTCGTCCCCTGAATCCATCACTGAACAACTAACTAAGCAGTATGGTTCACTAACACAGCGCCACCCCCTACACAGACACTTTGACTCTCAATTCAATTGGTTTTGCCTTTTTGACTGCTCAAGTCAACACACAACTAATTTCGTAAGGCCGCGTGACCTTTACCGGTTAACCACCGCATTAATTCCCTCACGGCTCACTCGTGTCCTCACACGAGCCGCCTGTGTTGTTGCCCTGCTCTGTTATCTGTGTGCATGCAGGGACGCTGGGTTATTTGGCCCAGCAGGAACCTTGTTTTGCATTGTCTTGAACAAATTGGATTATTTACGAGGCAGAAGCGTAGCGCGTACACGTGTGTGTGTGTGTGTGTGGGTGGGTGTGTGTTTGGTTGTGTGTGTGTGTGTGTGTGTGTGTGTGTGTGTGTGTGTGTGTGTGTGTGTGTGTGTGTGTGTGTGTGTGTGTGTGTGTGTGTGTGTGTGTGTGTGTGTGTGTGTGTGTGTGTGTGTGTGTGTGTGTGTGTGTGTGTGTGTGTGTGGTCCCTTGCCAGTGAGTGTGAGTCTGTATCGTCTTTGCGAGTTTGTGTGGGGATGTTAATACATTTTTGCTTGCCTTTGTGTGTGTAATGTCTGTACATTTGACCTGTGTGTCTCCGTGTGTATGTATGTGTCATGTCTGACGATTCTTTGTTTCACAGCACTGCCTTCTAGGATTTGACATGCTGTCCAGCCATCCCCTCACACCCCCTCGGTCCCAACTTCATCCTCTCAATTCCCCTAAACCCCTTCAGTTCCATCTACTGCACCCTGTCCCTCTCATCTTCCCTCACACCCTTTTGACTCCACCCTCACCTCCCATCACAACCCCTCAGTCTACTCTCACACTCTCACCTGCCCCCTCATCCCCGCCACTCCCCTCAAACATCTTCAATTCCCACCACCCTCACCCTAACACTCCCCTTAGCATCACCATCACTCCCCACCCCTCTCCCCTCAGCTCCACCATCACCCTCTCATCTCATCCTCAGCTCCAGTCCTCCACTTCTTTGTGTTCCCCCGGAAACCTTTTAAACTCAGTCTTTGTCTTGCTTTTAGTCCTCACCCTTCCCATTACTGTTCTGCCAAAACAAAACGGACAACGAATTCAAAATGAAATGGGAAGGTTTGCATCTGTGATTCATACTAAAGGGTAAAAGAAAAAAGGTAATTATAGACTTCATTCAGAGCTGTTGAGACTGTGGTTAGTGCGTGTTCCATCCCTGTAACGTTGGAATAACAAAAGAAAAACATGAAGTGGTTTTGACTTTCATCACGGATTGTGTTTGCTGGTGATACCATTTGTTTTTGTCTATTGTACATTATGGTAAAACAGTGGGCTGACAGAGGCCTGAATAGAAGACAATAACATGTTTTTCCAGAACCATCCGTCAAAATCCCTTTGTTTTCAGTGTATCAAGGCCTAGAGATTTCATTCTGAGGCACTTAGAAGAAGTGTTGGATAATGGTTAATTACTTTGTGGAGAAGCAACTTTTTCATGGACACTCATGTGACCACTGAAGCATTCTTCCACAGTGATGGACTTACCGTCCACTTGAAGCCAATCTGCCAATCCACCAACACTAAAACGCCGCAATTTGCACGCGTGACACTCACCTTGTCATGTTGGGGAAAACGTTGGGATTCAAGGTTGCGTGTTGGCATGTGAGAAGACAAGGTTTACCGCTTGGCGGAACAGGGTAGGGAGCGTGGTGCATAGGAACGAGGGAGAAAGGAAGGAGAGGCACGGAAAGAGAGGGAGGAAGAGGGAGAGTTTGAGAGGAAGTTGACGGATTGTCCGAGTTGCTACAGTAGAAAGGTTTGATTAATTGCTGTCCAACCGGCAAATACACACCAGCTGTGAGGGGAGATAAGTACCAATACAAAAAGCAAATTAATGTCTGTACAGTTATAATTAACCCTGAAGAACACACATACACAGGAATTACAGATTCCACCCTAAAACCATCATACTTTCTCTGCCAAGATCTACCCCCCCCCCACCCACTCTCCCTTCGCCCACACACACACAAACACAAAAGAACAGACCAGAGTGTCCGTCGAGCTGCAAGTCTCTACTCTAGCAGCACGGTTTAAGGATCGTTTTATGGTTGGCTGAGCTGTTTGCAGAGATGTACGAGCAAATTACCGGCTGGAGTCATTTGAAAAAGTGGAGCCTATTGTGGAAATGGCTGACAGCACCTACCGCTGCCAAAGACACTCCAGACGTCTTACCACAGATTCATGGACTGGAAATTGCTCATCTCGTGGTAAAAGAAGAAAACAATACACTTCTTGGGGTCTAAACTTTTAAGCATGCCGTTGTTGGTGCGCTTACATAAGTTCTGATTAGCCCTGTTTTGTTTTGCCATTTTGCTATTCAGTATTTCAACCCCAGTTGTGTTGTAGAGTGCGCCTCGAGGATAAAGGCACGAGGAAGATGATTTGTTTCCGTAAAATGCAGTTCTGTGGAGAGGAGTAGAGAAGGTGACATAGTAGAAATGATTGTTCATCTCTGAAAAAATTTGATTTTCAACAAAGAAATGAATGAATAGTAAAATAATGAAAGCATTCGCCTTTTGAAACCATGAAAACATTCTTCATACTTATCATCACTCTTTATACTTCTGGCCTTTTCCCCCTTTTAGAACCTCCTGCCCGCCATCTCCTTGCCAGTGAAACTGCTCTTTAATAATGACAGCTAATGATTTGTCGTTGGCTGCAAATTCTTCCAGGGTACTGTTATTCCAATCGGTCCTGATTGGGTACATGTTCCTCATTGTTTGATTGTCCCAAGCATTCATGAGCTTCTCACCGTTTACCTTTCTTGTCCTGTGTGATTACCTAGCTCTAACAGTACTCCAAAGGACAGGCCCCCTTATTCTGGTTGACACACTCCAATACTTTCGTGGACACTCGCTCCCCATATTGGGCACGCCCCTCTCTCTGGGGGACGTGTCCTCCTATTCCAGCGGCCACAGTCCCTGTTGCTTGTGGACAGGCCCCTCATTGGACAAGCCCATCACTCTAGGGGACACGTCCCTCTAGCTATATATGTATATTACACGTTTACATTTTTTGCCCAATAAATAATTGTGATTCTGAATAAATGTACTTTTCTAGAAAAACAGTTATTGTTGGTTTTCCATGTAAAGGCTTTGTTTCTTCATTATTTTGAATTAACATAGACAGAGCAGCATCTTAAGTCGAGATGATGCCGTCATCATCTCCGTAAACTAATGCTACATTGCAGTATTCATGTCCCAATATGTCCTATGCTAGTCAATTTCACCGATCTCATACTACGAAATGAATCGCAGAGAGAATATATGATTGCTGCTCTGAGTACCAAAATACCAGGCTAATATAAACAAAATGCAACCAAAAAGCAACACCATATGGTAAAGATGTAACAGGCACACTCCCATTTGATCCAGTACGGAAACACCCCACAATCCACTACTAAGCCATTAAGATTATGAAAAGATGTTGACATTCTGCAGGAAGGAAACATAAATGAATAAATGGTGGTCACAGTTTTCAGGGTTTCCAACAGCTGTGTTAACAGGCATACATGGAGGCACTTTTAGTGGAATTAAGTGGAGGCACTTGCCTCCACTTAATTCCACTAAAAGTTCAAATTCAACTTTCCACCAATAAAAGGCTGTGAAAAAATATATAACAGCCACGATGTGGCCTTCTGTTCACGTCAGCATTTTCATTCAATTTGAGAGATAATATAGCTATTAGACGAACATAATCTATTTATTTAATATACCGTTATAAAATAATACGTAAAATAGGCCTACATATCCTGTCTGACCCCCAGGGACGTTTCTAGGATTTGAGGACATTCGGGGCTTAGCCCGGAGCTCTATAGGGGGTCAGGGCTTAGCCTCCCCTGTTTTGTTCATGATAAACAAGCTCCATGCTGTATCATGCAATACAGAACCTTATTTACATTCAGTCCATGTCTTTCTAATTGATTATTTAGGTTATTTACTTTCAAAATGAATTATGAATTGTTTAACAAAGAATAAGAATAATTGTTATTGGTATTCAGTACAAGCAGAATACTTAAAGGTTGGGTATGGAATTCTCTTTTTTGGCCATTTTTGCAAAATTACTTGAAATCCTTATCATAACCCACTTACAGCCACTGAGTTAGAAGTACTGACATGAAAATTAAACAAGTCAATCATCTGTGGAACGGGCAGGGCTCGAAAAACTCCAGCCAATGATTTCCAGACCCACCGAGTGGCATTGGACAGTAAGTACGTCAATCAAACGGTCGTACTGCACTCCCCCGCTCCCCGCGTGACCCCTTCGTGCAAGTACACAAAGCTTGTGACCCAGAGCAAGCTTCTGTTTGTTGTTATCCTGCGGTAGCTAGGAAGGTGTTCGCTCGTGCATGATTGCGCGTCCATGTACTTGGAATGGGTGGAGCCAGAGTCTGCGTTGAAGGAGACGGGGTAGGACCATTTGAGTTGTGTATTTTCAAAATCTGCCGGTCGTTTCGCAAATCCCATACCCAACCTTTAACTGCTATCTTCAAACTTTTATTGACATGCAAACTTTGTTTACACACACACGCTCTTGCCTATTACATTAAACTGAAATCTCTCGCTCTCTGACTTCCTCTTCCTCACCAAGACACACTTCTCTGTCTAACTCTCTCTTTCTAACTCTCTCTCTCTCAGTCAGTCAGTCAGTCAGTCAGTCAGTTACTCAGTCAGTCACTCAGTCAGTCAGTCAGTCTCAGTCAGTCAGTCAGTCAGTCAGTCAGTCAGTCAGTCAGTCAGTCACCCAGTCAGTCAGTCAGTCAGTCAGTCAGTCAGTCAGTCAGTCAGTGTAACCGGTGCTCTCTCTCTCTCTCCCCCTATCCCTCTCCCTCTTGTGCTCACACTAAACTCGACAAGTGGTGTTAAGTCATTCTGCTGCTTGAATGACACGAAGAGTGCCCAAAACACACTTAAGCATTATTGATAAACTCCATATTATCCTTGAGGGCCTTAATGCGTGGTCGGAATAACAGTGAATAGGCTCACTCTATTCATTTGGTATTTGTTTGTTTTGAGATCCGGGGGCTATTAATACAAGGTTCAGGGCTGTAGCCTCGCGTGCCCAAGCCTAACGATGCCCATGTTGATTACCCATTGTATTCACACACACATCATTTATCCTGAAACATTGACAAAACCGAAATGCGGGCTTTGTCAGCACAAATACTCCACTGACAACAAATAATCTGCAACAGTGCTCGTGGTTGTTTGCCTGTGGTGTTTTGTGTTCTTTTTGTGTACGCTTATATCCTTTAAGCACCCAAATATATAGCTAAGTCCACAATGAGCACTCAATCTAAAGCAGGAAGCGGAAGGCAGACTCAGCGGGCCGGGACCCTGTGGGTGAGCGCTGTAAACTCCTGGCACCCTACGAGGTATGGCCTCTCTATTTAGATTCAACCTTCTGGCTTTTCACTTAAAGGGCAAAATTAGGGCACATTTACATTTAGGGCATTTAGCAGACACTTTTATCCAAAGCGACTTAGAGTAAGTGCATTTGACATAAGGATATATATTGCTGTCGCTACAGTGTGGATGTTCATAGAACCAAGTGCAAAGCATTAACAATCACTGGGTTAACGCATCCCACGCATACATCAACATTTCAATTCATATTGTGTGCTTGTAAAAGAAGATATCAAGTATTTCTGTGTTTAATTGCGAGCAAGTGCCAAAAAATAGCAAACTGATTAAATAATATAAGGGGGCAGTGCGCATTGCACACAGAAATGATCACAGAAAGAACCTAGTCAAGCAAACCTGACACAAAGCAGCATGGGGTTGTCAATCAAATGTCATTCGCCTACAAAGTTCAGGGAATGTAGAGTCTATCGCGTCAATTTGCTTCATACTTTCCCCACACCTTGATTAATTGGGTGTGCCAAACTACTAGATATGCTAGACTTGCACTGCAGATTATCCCTTTCGTTCCCCACTGAAGATCACTTTATTACTGGGCGTGAATATAGAGTAAACTCGCACAGCTTGTTTAGTGACTTGCAGTTGCAGAGCGTAGGCTCATCAATGATTAAAAAAAAATGGTTCTACAAGTAGAAGGTTCTGTAAGAGCTATTCTTACATAATCTACAAGCTATAATTTGAGTGTAATTTGTTCTAATGACCTAGCCATCCCTCAGCTATATGAGTGGGTGGAATGTGAGAATATCTGTTTCTGATGGACTTTGAATCAAATTAAGAAAGACTTTAACGAAGAGAATTTGAGCCGGATATAAGCAATGATTCAACCATTCAAATTTCAGGCTACAGCCCCACAGAACGGCTTTACCTCTTTCTCGGAAGCACTTCCCCGGTTTATTCTCGCTGCACTATCTGCCTGCCACATGTGTGGCCTGCAGTCCAGGAGGCACAGTGAGGTGATTGTTAAGGGAGCTCTCGTTTGAAGTGGTGAACCCCCCTCTTAGTGCTCTCCCTGTGCCCTGACCTTTACCGCTGCCTCCTCCCTCACTGTGCCTTTCTTTACCAACGCCCCGGCCTCTCACGTGCTGCAAGGTCACACAGATACAACACATGGCCGACATGTGTCACGTCTGACCAATCAGAGTCCTCCCTTCTGGGTGACACGAATGATGGCAGCCACGTGCAGAGGATGGCGGCTCTTTTCATTTGGTGTTAAACCGCTTGACTGACCGCTTGTCTCCTGCTTTCTTTCACCCAACAGGAGTGTCATAGGCCTTTCGCACATGAACTCCAGATGAACTCCGGAGAGTCAGGTCCGAAGAGGGATCAGGAGTTGGCCGTTCACATTATGCAACACGTGTTGGAGATACTCTGTATACTTTAAGTGAGGGCTGGCGCCTGGGTAGAACATGTAGGAGGCAGGAGGGAACGCAAAAAGTATGAAACGGTAGGCGCAGTGTTTTGTTTACGGCATAGAAGAAGTCTGGTGAGGCGCTCAACTCCTTTCCTTTCGATTCTTTTTGCGGTGATGTCAATACTGCCTTTGATTAGAACTATCCGCAATATCAACAGAAGAGTAACGAAAAGTTGGAATGCAAAATACAGGCAAGAAGAGAAAGGTACGAAGCAGTTACACTCCGTGCCCCCTGGTTTCACACCTGTTGTATGTTAGAAACGTCATCCGCATGGTAGAAACACTCCCACTCGCACGTTGTTAATTCTCACTCTCTGATTCTCCTTACTTAAAGGTTGGGTATGGAATTCTCTTTTTTGGCCATTTTTGCAAAATTACTTGAAATCCTTATCCTAACCCACTTACAGCCACTGAGTTAGAAGTACTGACATGAAAATTAAACAAGTCAATCATCTGTGGAATGGGCAGGGCTCAAAAAACTCCAGCCAATGATTTCCAGAACCACTGAGTGGCATTGGACAGTAAGTACGTCAATCAAACGGTCGTACTGCACTCCCCCTCCCCCCGCGCATGATCCCTTCGTGCACGTACTCAAAGCTCGTGACCCAGAGCAAGCTTCTGTTTGTTGTTATCCTGCGGTAGCTACTGGAGCTAGCTAACTAGCTAATGGCTTGCTCTCGCGCATCTGTGTTCGTGCTCGTGCATGACTGCGCGTTCCATGTACTTGGAATGGGTGGAGTCAGAGTCAGCGTTGAAGGAGAGGAGGGGAGTTGTGTATTTTCAAAATCTGCTGGCGTTT
Organism: Melanogrammus aeglefinus; assembly: GCA_900291075.1. NCBI lineage: Eukaryota > Metazoa > Chordata > Actinopteri > Gadiformes > Gadidae > Melanogrammus > Melanogrammus aeglefinus. Next base: position 153,483 of record OLKM01001048.1, on the reverse strand, counting down.
CGCAAATCCCATACCCAACCTTTAAGATGAGGGGCCTGGTATATTTAACTGCGGAAGGGGGGGATTCTGTCCTTTTTTCTTTTTTTACATACAGCCCCACCGGGGATTATACAGAGAAGCTCAGATTTTCGGTGCATATGTGAAAGGCCTATTACTTGTGTATTTCCAACCCCCCTCCACCCCCTCACCTAGGACGGGGGTGGGGGACGGGGGGTAGCAGGTGGAGTGGGATCCGGGGGGTATGGTGCGGAGGTGGTCTCCTTCCTCTTAATAAGGACTGCTGCTAACCACCTGGTGTAGCAGGATGGGGCACACTTCCATAAAAGCCATAAGTCAAATTTAGTGAGTTGCAATATTTTAGAACATCTATTTAAGAATCAAGGTAGTTTGTTAAAGATTATTTTACCCCATTATGTATTGAAAATCAGAACATGGGTGCAAGAGGAGAGTGTATTCATTCACGTTTGAAAAGATGCAACACAGAATCCATGTGGGCTTGTTTATTCGACCGGCCTCCTGGCAGGCCGACTGTGTAGTGTGAGGCACAGCAGTGCTAAGAGGAGTTATTTGGGAAGGGGTTGGAAAGAGTCAAACCTTATAACAGCACTTTGGAGCTCAAGTGAAGAGATGTCCCTTTGTTTGTTTAAAGGGCAGCAGAATCAATGGCCCTGCTTTTTTGAGGCATGACTCTGACCCCTCCGGCTGGCACCTATATCAATCATCTGCCAGTACTTCTCCTCCTCCACCACCTCCTCCTCCTCCTCCTGCTGCTCCTCCTCTGCCTCGCTGCTCTTCCACATTCGTCTCCTCTGGTGTCCTAAGTCAGGCGCCGGCAGGGCTGTCTATTCTGCGGCGATCGGAGCTCATCCGCAGCCCCCCGCCGTCGGCCAATCACAGCTGACCAGCGGGCGATTTGATCTATTGTTGAGAGACTACTGTGGGAATATAGATTTTGGAGAGGAAGAGAGAGAGATGCATAAAAGTCATGACTTTGGGAGAGAAACAAGAGAGTGGTAGCTTTTGATGATGATCAAATGTGCTGACTGCTGACTGTGTTTAACATATAATCTATAAAGTTACATTCAAATGATGATATAGTAATTTGTAATTTGTATTTAATTAATCCCAAAGGGGGGATTAGGATAATTCTCCCAAAGAAATTGTACCCAAAGAAATGGATGATCCAACACCACAGTTACCAGAGCACCAGTAGAGTGCAGTGTATTTAATTGGTTATCAGTGTGTATGGTTTCAATTGGGAATGGGGGCCCCTTTAATTATCTTGGTGAGAGACCTGGATGTTTGAGGTCAGTGGGCTGTGGGATAGGAATACCAATGGATTAGGTTGGTATCATGTCATTGATGGACATGTCAACACTGTTAGAAATAAAAATGTATGATGTAAAAAAATAGCTTTCTGTCCGGTTTCACCAGCGTTTGCTGAAATGCGTTTCATCTGTACTTTGGTTTGTGTTTTCCGATGTATCATTTTTGGGGAACGTCCTTGAAAATCTTGGATTTGGGTGGACAAAAATGAACATATGCATTTTCAAATGTATTCATGGTAATGTACGCTTGACTTCTTATGAGATTGATTTTGAAGAGCAATTTGAAGAGCAATGATTTTTACATTGACATCGATAAGAACCATGTTCATGAAACTTGTGTCAGAATGGTGATCAAGTATACACCACTATCCTGGTCTCTCTACAGCTTTTTCATTAGGCAATTGTGAAGCTGAAACTTTGGGAAGTTTCAGTTTGAGTTATTAATCAGTTAATAATCAAGACATAGCAAGGGTATTGGAATTTCATTTACATCTAAAGTGAGGCTACTAAGAACAAAGTAATCTTTTTCTAATATCCCGAAAATTTCTCTCCTGTCTTTGGGATTTGCGAGGAGAGGGAAGCCTGCTGAATATTCATTGAGGTAAAAAGGTACTTTCAAGGATTCTTCACTATGAATTTATGTAAAGGTTAAGGCTTTTTCATTGTAGTAACACATACCTCTCTGTCTTAATGGACTTGATGGATAGGCTGCAGTTAATTTGTATGTAGGACAAATGCTTATGATTCTCCATTGAAAGCACGGGGGCCATTTTCCAGAGAACCCCTCTGTGTTTGTCTGAAAGAGAGGGATTATTCCTGTCAATAAGTGATGAGACATGTCATCATAACCAGAACCTGATGCTGAACCACCAGTGAGTGCAGTTGCTAAATGAGCAGGTTGTCTAGCAACAGGAAAGTTGCTCATTTGATCCCAGTCTCCTCAAGATTCAACATTCAACATTCAAGATGGTTTATTGTCAAATGTATAACAATTAAAGCAGCAGTTGTTGCTAATTTAGTTCTTGAGTCTCACACTCCTTTTTACAATGCAGTATAAAAATAAAACTTGAAAGAGAAACAAACTGGATATGAAATAATAATAACAAAAATAAAAATATCTAAACGAAATAGAATACTGGGCATGAAATAATTCAAATTAAATAAAAATATAATAACTAATTGAAATAGATTACTGTACCTGGATTATAAAAATGTGAATAAAGAATTGTATGTGCAACTGACTTGGTGTCCCTGAGCCTAACCCTGTCTGCTAACAATGAGCTGGTTGTTCCCTTGTATGGTCGACACACACTCAGTGTACAAATGGGTCTATGAATGGGTGAATGTGTAATTCCTAAATGCTCTGAGCAGCCACAGGTTACTAAAGTACAATATAAATGCAGTCCATCTATAACTCACCAGTCGAGGTTCGTGGGGGACTTAGACTGCCAATGCTTTAATTGAACTTCAATCCCCATTAGCTGTCCTCTTAAAGACACCCCCCTGTTACACTCAGTTTAGCCTTGTATAGCCAAAATATTGTTATATGTTTAATTTCTTGTCCCAAACGAATAATGGTAAAACTTCTACCACTCCCGTCTCTTCTCCATGCCTTTTATAAACCTTACACATGGAAGGATTAGATTAGACTAGATTACTTAGGAGTCTTGAGTCCCAGCCGAAAGGTTCTGGGTTCCAACGCCAATGTTTTCCGTCTATCCGAAGAATCCTTGGGCAAATGCTTAACCCCAACCCGTTTATTAATAATCTTAAAAGAATACACTAAGTTGCTTTGGATAAAAACGTACAAAATGACTTTTTAAAGGTGTAACACTACGGCTACACAATAACGCTACGCTCCGTCCATGGCATCAGCCGTTGAATCCACACCAGATATGGTTCCGTGTCACCTCCCAGCGAACATGACTAATGGGAGGCCATTATAAACACCTCTGTGTTCTAGTCTAGTGTTTTCCTTCCCCGTTCTCCAGTGTACTGCGTCTTTTTCCTGTATTTCTCTCTGCAGTACGCACAGCCCACAAATTTTGATGGCAACGATATATCGGGGAGGAATCCAGGGCCTGACAGATGCGCTACGTGATGGATATGGAACATAAGGGGACGGAGGAATGAGGTTGAGCAGAAACGTTTACAATATATTATTAAAGAACGCACTCTGAACACTCACTCATGATGTATAATCAGATGTGAAATGTGAAAAGTGAGCATTGTTACACTAGACTTAAGGGACGTCGTATTTAATGTGATTAGGGGTTGGAGGACATAAAGGAGCGAACTCATAGGAGTGTGTGTGTTTTATAAGTCTCACTTCAGTGCGCACAAGCCCTGCGAGGGGTTTGCCTCTGAAGTCGAGACGATGATTTAATACCGGTTGAGGGTCATTATTGAAGTTCTGAAGTGGTTCGGTATTAAAGCAGCAAATTAAGTCCTGGAGTTAGCGCACTGCGTCTCTCTGCTCAACTCCCTGTAGGGGTGCAATGGAGTGACGACCGCACCAAGTCAGAGGAGAACAGGGGAGGGAGCTATGCTAGTGCTCATGCACTCTGCCACTAGCTATAAATACTGGGAATAAGCTATGACATCATTAGACATTTACTAAGCAGATGGGAGCTAAAGTACAAATGCGTCAAACGCGACATGCCAGGGACACTCCTGGGTGTCTCCACGTCCCTCTGCTGTCTTCACTGAGGGCAGCAGAAGCTTTCCAAAAACCTCCGTGTGTTTTATAGGATTTACCAACAGCTCTGCAAATCTCGATTCATGACCACCTCAGATGTGGTAAAGCTTTTCGGGGGTTTCAGTAAGGTTGGGTTTAAATACCGTTGCTGAATGCTGCAGTGGTCTCTCAAAGGAGGGTCAGTGTACCCCACTTCAGGGGACACTAAACTCAGATTGAAATGTTTAGCAGTTGGTCTTGTGTTGTTGACACACCGAACACTGAAATGTGGCTCTGACATCATTCGTTGGCAAACGTCAGTGCCACGAGATTCAGTTTGTTTTTGGTTTTGTCCCCAACAATATTGTTTCTTTGGCATAATGTCCTGGACTTATATGTCTAAGTTTATAGGAGACCCACCAACACCTTTGTAAAAGAAGAGAGCAACCACAAACAAAATAACGGCGCTGAATATTCTGCAAGCTTGAACTCCTCTTAATATTGAAAGTAAGGTATTTACTTTATAATACTATGTATTTGAAGCACCTCCTTAAAGTGGCCCTAATGGCTGCACCAAAGCTGTAAATACGGAGATAAGGGCTTCTTCAAGGGTAAAACCATAAGCCAAACTAATCATTACACAGAAGAAATAGGCCTTCACTAAAGTGAAGGCTGTGCAATTACCATCTCGCACTCTGCAAGTTTCCTCCCTCTGTAACCCCATCATGGATTTAAAAAGATTGCTGCTACATGAATAGCAAATGAAATATGAAAGGTGAAAAATGATGCGATCCACTGACAAGAAATGTAATCCTTGTTACCATTTTAAATATGTATTGTCGACTTAAATGGATTTGAGCCCTGCGTGTTTTTGTGTTTTGTCGAGAAGCTGATAAATGGACTTCTTGCTTTATCACAAGTTCTGGGAAAAAAATGATGATATTTCCCTTCCCTGTTATCTTTTCCTATTCTTTTTGGTTGTTAGTAGCTGGTCGAGTGACGACCGAATGATTGTGCAAACTAAGTGCATTTCACTACAGTAGCGTGCAGTGACCCTAGATTTCAGTGGGGCAGAAACTTCTGGCGTATGACCACACCCACAATTAATGTTTTTTTAATATGTATATATTATATACATAGCCATTTTTTTACATGTGCTCTGGAGAAAGTTCTGTTGTAATTTTTCCCCCTATCCTTCGTTTGTTGGATAATGTTTATGTCCGGTCTGTCTGGGCCAAGTTGTTTGATGGCTACATTATCTTCCAATTGTAACCTCTCAAATGTTTTTTTTTAGAAACTCAGCACTGTTGATCACAGGTGCAATACCGCTCGCCATATCTGCACCTGATATAGAAACGACGAAAGATACTGGCGGAATGATTTGAGTTAAAACCACAACAGTTCTAGAATATGACCATGGGGCAGACTACTCTATGACCATGTAGGCGTCTTTTAGCACGGATTGCAATTCTTATCGCAGCGTGCAGGGTTATGCGATAAACATACGGAGGAACTGAGCTGCCCTGCCCCAACATCGCATGACACGTTAAACTCAACTAGAATCGCCACCATCATCCAAAATTTGATGTCAACTCACCAAAAATAGTCTGATTCCTACAGAAACTATAAGATAGTTAATGTACGATCACATTATTAAAGATAGACTTGAAGCAATGATTTACTGAGGAACTATTTTTGGGAGAATGCTTTTGCAAGTAGTTTACTGCCCCAACTGCCCATATGGACTGCACGCGCCTGTTTCACTATTTACTAATCATTTGGTCATATACACACAGATTTCTGATATAGGTCAAAGGAATGGGGTCAAACCCCTTCGTCACTAAACTATTCAACTCTGCGTTGTTTAAACACGGAAACTGACAAAAAACTATACTGAAGTTTCCATCTATTTGCGTTGTTGTTACTCCATACAACATTATCATTTGAGTGGCTGTTTCCTCCTCCTTGCTACCCAGAGTATCCCTCATCCCCCGCCCCGCTGCTCAAGCATTCATGAGCTACGATGGCCCCCAGGGGCCAGAAAGTGCTGAGTTGGGTTAGTTTGAATTGGCTTCCATCGTGTTCACCTGCAGCCCGCATTGAAAGGGCGGGCCCTCAACATGCACTGGGTCGCGTTTCATGTTTTAGTGTTTCTTGGTTTTTCCCAGCCCTGATGGAAAGACTTAAATATGGATTTACAGCTCTACCTGGTGCTGTTAACTGCCTTAGACCGACACGACAATTTAGACACAACAATGCAGCCAAGCGAGAGGTCGGCCGTTTGGAATTGATAGTGTTGGTAACATGTTGAAGTCGCTCCTATAGTGTAATTGATTTCCAATCTGTGTGTGCGTGTGTGTGGGTGTGTGGCCGTGTGTATGCGTGTGGCCGTGTGTGTGTGTGTTTGTGTGTGTGGCCATGTGTATCTGTGTGTGGCCTTGTGTGTGTGTGTGTGTGTGTGTGTGGAAGAGAATCCATATATACATTCTCCCTCCCTCTATTGGTCCCTGCTCATTTGTCCAGGTGCTGCTCAATCAACGGAGACTTCCCCTTCGTTAGGTCGGTTGATCCTGAAGGGATGGCTGTGCTACGCATGACCGGGAACGACACACAGGGGTCTGTGTACACATGAATGGATCAACACCACGCTCCTATGCTTGTTCCAAAGTCCTTCCACAATCTTTGTTGTCTTGCCAGTTTGTTTCTCTGAGTTCATCGGCATTAAGGAATTGATGGTTATTGACATTGACACAACGACATATCAATAGTTCTCAGCGCCTGTCTGCTCATATCAATAGAGGAAACGGTAGAGGAGGAAATGTCAATAGATTATACAGTAGGGGTCGTATGTTTTTCAGATTCGCTTTGTGATTATCAGGGCCTCAGCTGAACCTTGTCAGCTAAACATTGTTCCTTTATTGGGTCTTAAGCACAGATTAAATTTATCATTAGAAGATGTGGTAACGGCACTCAAAACAGTGCTGTCTTTTTGGCACAAAACAATTTGTTTGGCGGGCTTCCAAAAAGTGTGTATTTTGGTCTCTGTAGTTCATTGCCGAATCCGTTTTATGTTGATAAACAAGTGGTGCATGCAACCATTTGTCTTTTTTTTCCTTTACTTGTGAAAGAACAGGAGGCTTCGTCTTAAAGCTTCACTAAGATAAACACGGTTTGATGGTTGGGTGCTTTGGCAGAACAGTGCATCTGACCAATGTCACGCACAGTAAGGTTTTGTACCTTTATAGAAAAAGGTAGTCGAGAATGTGCGTCACTCCCTAAACATCTATTTTTTTTTAATGCCCTAAAACCGTTCATATTTTTAGGTCTTTAAAGAAGACCTAACATCGCCTAAACTGGGGCACATCACAGCATGGGGCTCTGCGTGGGTTTAAGATCTGTCTGAGGAAAGATCCTTGCATCACATGGACTATATACACCACCTTCACGGACTACCAGCCCTCATTGTTCACAAAATGCCGGAGACTTTGTGACTACCAGATTGGACGTCATTTAACTGAATCCCAGGGGCTGAGTTCAAACTATTAAAACATCATAGAGAATTTGATCAGCATTTCTTCAGTCTAGCATCAGCAACTCTTAATCAAATCCTATCAATCCTATCATCCAAAAATACTGGACACTCGCCGGATAAGAACATGCAGATCAATTACTTTTCCGGAAGAGCCTTGAATGAAAAAAAAAAAATGCATGGTGATATTTATTATTATCGTAATTTACTTGACATGTATTGTCTGGTGCCAAATATGCCACAGCCTCCCCCCAAATAAGACAACCCAGTACAGTTGATCGTTCTCTCCCTCTCTTGCTTCTAGTGCATGTCATCAAACTTTAAATAATATACTCTTCAAGCCCTGAATGGGATTTTCATTCCGGGTTCTGTCCGGGTCAAACCCGAGTCTATATATTGTCTCTCAGGGATAAGCTGTCATGGCTCATTTCCCTGACTGAGGCTGATGATGTAAATCCTGGCGTCTTGGATTGAATGTTTTAAATGGCACAGAAGCAGGGACCATAGCGATACTTGTAGAAATGCTACGGGGGGAGGAGGGGGCTTCTGTGCTTTTTGACCGTTGTCAATGTCAGCGTTTCCAGAAAGTTCCACCGAGCACCTTCATGCAGGCCTCCTTTTGTTTTTTTCTCACAGGATTTGTAAAAATACAATTACCCATGGCAATCTCAGTCACATTCATCAAAATGTACTTGTGCAGGCATTTATTCAAGTACGCTCTCTCAGATTCCATCTGCAAAAGGTCAAAGAGGGCTATTTTTTTTCTGTCTGTGAGGCTGTTTAGTTCTCACAAGGTTTTTGTTTGTGCTTTCATTAATGATTAGAGCACCGAAATCCTGTCCCGAGCCAGAGGGCAAAGCAAAGTTCACATTTCCATTTGGGAAACTTGAATGGGCCTTTTGTTCCAATGGGTCAGAGGCTGTGTTTGCCTCAAGGTTATCGTTTCACACTGAATTCTTTTGAAATAAAATAAACATAACTAAAAGCCTGCCAGTAAATACAAAACAGGATATTGAGTGAAGGAAATGGCCACAAAATCGGTAAATTACCCAAAATCCTTCTCAAGCCACAAATCCATGCTGGATCTTTTTCAGTTATTTGTCCCTTTGGTTGGAAGACCGTTAGCAATAACACACTCCCAAACAAGATGATTTACCGCCTCTGACATTTCAGTTAGCATTTAACAGCCCTACGCTCTACCTCCATTAAATGCTGTGGTTGCATGAAAATAAATTCATCAACTCGTCTCAAGTTCGTTCATGAATAAATCAACCAATGTCTGTTATCTGTGTTCCACTGCTCTCTGTTGTGGTTTCCTCTTCTCTTGTTTAGCTGTAGCCCTGCAGTGTAAACACAGAATGACAGTTATTTCCTTTCTTTTTCTCTCTATTAACCCTCTATTTAGTCATTTAGCAGACGCTTTTACCCAAAGCGTCACCCAGAGACTTTGTCCTACAGAGATGTCATTAAGGAGCAGATATAGGAGGATGGCAATGTCATGCTTATGGAGGCCTACAGGTGGACAAAGGACCATTTTGTTTTGCCTACCTTTGCACTATTTCAAATTTATTTATTGTAAATATAACTTATTTTATTTCATTTTACCTCATTTGTATCCTTTTCTACTAATTGCACCGTGGGTCAGAGACAAAAGCAACATTGATTCCTCTATTTGTCTTGTACATATTTTGAAATTGACAATAAAGCTGACTTTGAACATGAACTTTGAACACTGGGGTTGGAACCATGGGTCGATCCCCCTGGGGTCATCCCCCCCCTAGCCACTAGATTATCCTGGTTGTTGAGCTGCACTGTCTGTCCAGGGCAGCCTGCGGAGATAGGAGACACACTGAGCAGAACAAGGCCCTGTCTTGGTTCTCTCAGCACTCGCACACTCAGCAGCTCACAGCCCCCGCGCCCCCCCACTCTGCAGCCGGATAACGGGGTTCAATCTGAGGTTCCCCGTGGTTCCTCTGCCGGGATGAAAATAACCTTTCTATAGTTCATATACTTCAACACCAAACCCTCGACTTTCTGCATTCACCCCTCAGTGGTTGAGAAGCTTATATTAGATGTATTAAATGCAATTTTTAATTGAAGAAGGAAAACCGGGGTTAACATTTCAAATGTGAATGTTTTTCTGTATTATTCAAACAACTTGAGGGGACTAAGTAATAGTAATTTTCAAACCCCTCGGGGCTATTCATTTTCTATGATGAACCATATGGCTACCCCTCAACCTCCCTTTTTTATTTTTATTATTTCTAACTTTTACCTCTGCTTGCGCCTTGCGGCACTTGAACAAGTTGACTGCTATTATTTTACTGCCTATTATAAAGACCATGGCCGCAGCAGTCTCTAGAGACGAAAAAACCAAAACATTTGCGAAAAAATATACACTTGCTATCGTTTTCTTTCCTCCTCCCTGCCTCGTCCTGTGTCTCGTTCTCCCAGGCTCCCAATTGGTCTGCCGCTAGAACAGAACTCCCAGGGCTTTCATGGTCTCAACCGGAATTATCTGACTATTAACAGCGGGCTCATTATGATACATTATTTTTCCTATTTTTCTCGCACACTGCTAAATGCCATTACACAAAAGAGATGGCCCTCTTGCCGTTTTGCGGCAGATAGATAATGAAATTGAACGACGCTTCATTTTTATCGTAGCTATTTATCGCGCGATTGCCGCTTCCCCTTGAAGGCAGTTGGAGTCCCTGTTCCCGGGTATGAATGGAAACTGGCGCCGTGTGTTCAACACAATTAGCTGCTTTAGGTGAGGAGGTCCTCTTCACTGCACACCGACCACACCAGGCCATTTTTGTCTGACAGTGTTTTTGATACCCCATATTTCTGTTACAATTTGCCTATATCATAATTTCTATTACAGTGCCAACAAAGGAAGCGGTGTTATCTCTTTAGCGTATCGACTGCTTACCATCTCAGAACAATTAGGTAAAAAGCACTAGCTATTATTTTATGTTTAGTCATTATAATTACAATTTTTGTTGTACATAACGTAAATGATATGCCTATATCTGTTATTGTTAAGGTAAGGAGTTACCAGTACAAAAAACAGGGAACACTACTGTGTTCAAATGTGACCTTCAACAGATCCAGCCCAGACACGGATGTTTGGGTGACAGCAGGTTTGTCGTCCACATTACATTTTGTGCAGACAAACGTAGTGCTGTGAATGCTCAGCAGAGCCCAGAGCCTCTGTTCAACCTTGGTTTAATGGCTGTGGGGTTGCTGAAAGGTTTATACTTCAAGACACACACCCTCAAACATATTGGTGTAAACAAGCGTGGGCAAAGTGTCATTTTTCTGTCTTGTCTCAGCAACACATTATACTTTAGTTTCTGGATTTCTGGATAAAATCTAACAGTGAAGCTGTACAGCAGAAGTATAATGAGCCGTTAAAATAGATGAATATAAAAAAAGAGTGAGGAAGAATGTCGACCCTTCGAGTTTGCACGCTGTAAATACCGATTCATCAGTGGCTCAGTAGGGAAGGCCAACCAAGAAGCTAAAGGGTTGTTGGTTCAATACTCTGGGCTAAAGTGCCATGGGGTGCTCTTGATGAAGTCCTTCTATGATCCCTCCCTGGTGCGAATGAGCGGATGTGAGTCATTGAATGGGTAAGTGAATGCAAGACGGTACCTGTTATGGTTCTTTGAGTTAAGCTTTAGAAGCTCTAGGAAATAAGACTCAAATGCTCCTGGAAATAGCTCTCCTTTGTATATATATCGTCTTAGTACGAAAGAGCCTTTAAGTGAAAAGGCCCATGTTGTCATCCCTATTAAAGCCGATTATAGCAACATCGGAAAAGGAAAAAGAGAAATGTCAAGTGAACCTGTTCTCCCGTACAGAGGTTAAGCAGGAGTCGAACTCACAATAACAAGCAGGGAGCAGCAAGAGGCGAGCTGGATTCACTCGCCAGGAGAACGCCCTGGCCGCTGAATAATGTTCGTAAGCACACTGCTTTGTCACATTCCAGAAGTGGGTTGTTTTAATTTCATTTTATGTTCCATGTCAGAGGAATTTTTTGTCGGATGTGGAAATCACCCAGAAAAAGATCCATAACCTCTCGTACTTAAGCCTCAATGAGGGTTGAAAAGACATCATGACCAGGGACTTTTTTTGTGTAGTGCTCTAAATTAAATTAAATTACTAAAAAAAAAGCTGAGAAGTTAGCTACACAGTCAGATAGTTTCTCCATGTGTGGTCCCATTCTAGTCCAGCCCTTCATTCAAGAGGAATGTTCAGCCTGAATAATCACACACACACACACACACACACACACGCGCGCGCGCACACACACACACACACACACACACACACACACACACACACACACACACACACACACACACACACACACACACACACACACACACACACACACACACACACACACACACACACACACACACACACACTCTTCATGGATGATATGCATTTTTCAGCCAAGTTTAGCCGAGATTTGTTCCACTGCCTGGACCCTTGTTGAGGCTGACTTCTTATGTTTTTGAAACGAAGGATGCAGGATTACAGCTGCTCTGTTGTGGTGTGAGAAGTATGTTTGGCAGCCCAGTGCGAACAGGAGAGTTGACTCATCCCTGACTTCAATCAGATGTACATGAACAATGTCATCATTGTGAATTCAAATTCGCCTTTTATCCTTCAGAAGCATGCACCGGCGTGCACGTGTTGGTAATGTAGATTTGGATGAAGAAAAAGGACCTGTTGAAAAGCTTGTGGTGAATGGATGGTCACAAGGACAGGTTGATACGTCTTGACACCAAGATTGATTGAATGGCCTGCGTTATCATGGGTTACGTTTGACCTACTGAGTACTTCATATCGATGTTGAGTTCACATTATTCAGGCGTTCAGATACTGAGGTCAACAAGAGATTCAGATCTGTATTCTTGGTGTGGGAAAAATCAGGCAAGGACATTTCAAAAAGGGAGGGTTGTTTAATCTCTATATTTCCATATCTGTTTAATAGGATTATATAGAAAGCCTGTTTTACACAGGGGAAGGGGGGGGTTGTCCCAGGCACTGTGACCGCTATTCAAATGGGAAAATAAATCAGGGAAATGTAATGAGGAGCCAAATGAAATAGCAGCAGAATGCGGCACAATTGGTTTAGTTTCAGCCATTGGATCTGAGTGTCTTCCTGGGAAGTGTCCGCGTAGGATAAACGGAGATGCAGTCTGCATGCAAAGCAGCCTCACAGCATGGCCCTGCACCTGCTTCATAAACCATTAGATTAAATCGCCACGACAAAATACATTAGCAATCGGTCTATTCCTCCACATGTTGGCCACATTTATCAATCCTCTTTGTCTCGGCTAAACCTTCCAAACGCCGGGGCTAAACTTGGCCCTGCCTGATGAGGGGGATATTGTTAGCCACAGCCAGGCAGGTGTGTGTGTGTGTGTGTGTGTGTGTGTGTGTGTGTGTGTGTGTGTGTGTGTGTGTGTGTGTGTGTGTGTGTGTGTGTGTGTGTGTGTGTGTGGTGTGTGTGTGTGTGTGTGTGTGTGTGTGTGTGTGTGTGAGTGTGTGATTCAATTCTCTCCATCTCTCCACTTTAATGGCATGTGAAGGAAGCCGATTCCAATCCTGTCTCCTCACACCTTGCTGCTATACCGAGCGCACTACTTGGATGGAGATGGACTGTGCTGAAATATTTGTGGGATGTGAAAGTTTGCCCTCCAGCCCTGTGTCAGACGTTTAAAGGAGCATTTCACCGGTGGAATCTGTATTGAAAGTGGGTCATATATGTAGTCGAATAGTACGTTTCTAACTGAGATAAGGCAGACAGTGACTTTTTGGCGTTTGTGGATTGAAGACAACAACTTCCAAAGTTATGTACCACAAGAAACCCCATGCTCCGACGAACTCATTCTGCCGCCGGGGAGTCCGGGAGCTCTGCTCCGGCAGAGTTTTGGTCCATATCGCCCAGCCCTGAGTTCAAGTACGTACCGACGATTGTCGTTACATTTTAGTTTCTGTAGGTTTCTGCAAGTGAAGTCCCACCCACTGGCACTGATCTGTAATAGGTCTGTAGGATCAGTGGGTCCCACCCCCTATAGGCGGGTTTGCAAATGAGGAACTAGTGCTTGTAGTCTTACTAGAATTTTGCGTCATTTAAAGCAGGAAGTGTTAGCGGTAGCTACGGATCTCTCCCGTCTCAGGGTAAAATGAGGGAATGATGCATGACCATTCCAAAATATGAGAAATATGTTTCTAACGATACAAAGCTTAATGCAAATGGTTGAAGTTTTCCTTTAGGTCTTACTGGCAGGAAAGTGTTAACATGGAGAGGGCAGGGAAGGGAGGTTTTTTCTTAAAATTAAAAATTGCTTGGAAAAAAAAAGATATTCCTTAGATGGAACTAAATATGGTGTCTAAGGTTATCTTTCATGAAAAGAAAGAGAAGAAAAAACCCTACTAGATTGCCCAAGTGAATATGAAGGTCATTACAGCTAGGAATAGGCACAATGGAGGAATCAGCCGTAGAAAGACAGATTTTAAAAGAATCCAACCGAAAAAAATTCCGGTCCTCCCTTCAGCTCTCCCTCCACAACGACTCCCAGCAAAATCACATGATTAGCTCACTAGCTTTGACTAAAGGTCTGCCTAGCCTTGTGCAAGACTTAATGAGCCTGCCTGGCTGCCTCAGGCAGCCAGGCAGGTAGGTAGACAGGTAGACAGGTAGGTAGACAGACAGATAGGTAGGTAGACAGACAGGTGGGCCATCCAATCATTTAATTTGGGCTGAATTAAATGATTGACATTGGCCTGCTAGGGCCACTGATACCATGTTTTTTTTAATTTTTGGAGCATTTGATCTTTTGATTGCTGTCATGATTTACATTCAATTTTAACAAAATACAAATGCCCGTTACAATGGGTGGCGTAGGATAAACCGAGATGCAGTCTGCATGCAAAGCAGCCTCACAGCATGGCCCTGCACCTGCTTCATTAACCATTAGATTAAATCGCCACGACAAAATACATTAGCAATCCTCCACATGTTGGCCACATTTATCAATCCTCTTTGTTTCGGCTAAACCTTCCAAACGCCGGGGCTAAACTTGGCCCTGCCTGATGAGGGGGATATTGTTAGCCACAGCCAGGCAGGTGTGTGTGTGTGTGTGTGTGTGTGTGTGTGTGTGTGTGTGTGTGTGTGTGTGTGTGTGTGTGTGTGTGTGTGTGTGTGTGTGTGTGTGTGTGTGTGTGTGTGTGTGTGTGTGTTAGTGTGCGTGTGCGATTCAATTCTCTCCATCTCTCCACTTTAATGGCATGTGAAGGAAGCCGATTCCAATCCTGTCTCCTCACACCTTGCTGCTACCGAGCGCACTACTTGGATGGAGATGGACTGTGCTGAAATATTTGTGGGATGTGTGGATGTATGTGAAAGTTTGCCCTCCAGCTCTGTGTCAGACGTTTAAAGGAGCATTTCACCGGTGGAATCTGTATTGAAAGTGGGTCATATATGTAGTCGAATAGTACATTTCTAACGGAGAAAAGGCAGCCAGTGACTTTTAATAAGGTTATATAAGGCAGTCAGTCACCTGTTGGTCGGTCCCTTCAACGCCTGATTCCTTTTTTTCTCTCGAATTTGTTTGGCTCCTCTTTTACTTTTTCTTTGCCCTCTCACTGCTGCCTGCTACTCTTGCATCAGTCTACATTGTTTACAAGCATTAACTAAATGACTTTTAATTAGCCAAGTCCCGGGACACCCATGCAGCACAGTCTCATGCACTCCTCGAACGACACACAGATAGGGCCGGCAAAGAGACATAACACGGCCGACAAAAGCCAACTGATGTTTTGAAGGCCCACCGGCCCACTGATTGGCCTTCCCACCAGACTTTGCCCCTATATGGCCGTACAACACCGTCTAAATTAATGCTATATTTGACGTTGCCCTCCTGATTGCAACGACATTATTAATCTTTGCCTACTTCGTAAAATGTTTGTAAATTGTTGTTAATTTGTTAAAACGTAAAACTTGAGCTTCTCAGGTACATCGTGCCACAATTACATTCTGCCCATTATGGCACAAATTGCCCCCGTAGAATGAAGGATGCCTCTTTCTGTGTCTCCTTTTCAATGTACCTTCCTTGATAATTAGGGGAATTAAGTGAGGGGGCTAAGTGGTCAGCGAGCAGCCATTTAATGGGCCTGTGAAGCCCTTTGAGTAGGTCAATGTGATTGAGGTATAAGTACACTGAGTTATCTGAATAACATAAGAAAATATTTAATGTTGAAAAGATTACCTACATTTTATGCAGTCGCCTTTAGGCAAAGGGCCTGCGTACAAAGCTAACCTTGTGAAAAACAGAAAGAATGACCATGAGCTGTGAGGAACTGTTGTTAAGGATGACAATTCGAGGGCAGTGACTGTGGCAGCATGTTGAACTATCACCTGGCATGTCTCATTATCTCTGCCCCGCTAATGAAGGGAGAAGACAAATAATTAATCTGACCCCACAGTGACACGAGCGGGTCTGACCTTCTGAGCTGGGGTGGGTGGGGTTGATCTTCACCTTGTGGTTCCACAACCCTGCCACCAAAACACTGTGCAGCGGCAGGAAACTAATGACCTAGCGCCCGACCATTCTCCTCACAAAGACGGAATGCATCTTCTCCTCACAAAGCATTCGTTCATGTGCTAGAGAGCATCTGTGCAAGACAGAAGAACGGTAACCATGGCAATCAATGGCACCCAGAAAGTAGTTTCTCAAACTGTTTCATTATTCAATTGACTTGATTGTTATGATGATTCCTGTACCTTACAGTCAATTTACCAGGTGGCGGAAGAGAACGAGAGGGAAAGAGAATTCATTAGACAAGACATAACCTGAAGACATCAGTACAGCTGCATTTCTGCTCTGTAGTGTAGCTTGTTCCCCAATGAGCTTGGCTCTCTTCTTGCATGTCACAGGTTTTAGTTTCATTGTAGAAATATACCACACTCAAAAGAATACTAGTACCAGAGATGACAGAGGCCAGTTACACAAAAGGGGAAATCCATACACAGTACACAGAATCTAAACAAAAATATCCTACTCAAAGCCTAAAAGTGTTAAAATCAATAACAACAATGCACAGCCAGAACCTGGGTTTCACTTTGGTATGATGTGACTTTGTATTTCCTTGTTAACTCTCAACTAGACGGCTCACTTGAAATAATCAAGAACTGTGACCTCGCACAATTATTTCCTCTTCGTTTGAATTGAGAATCTCAATGTCATCACAGCAAAACCACATCAAATGTACATGAAAAAAACGTGAAAAAAACGACCCGTATGTAAATGTTGCAATTGATTGTTGCAAATTACTCAGATATTTTAGTATCCACACAATTTTTTCTATAGTATGTAGTAAACTCACAGTTTGTGTTAAACTTGCGGAAAATGCTGTCCAACCAAAATAAACAGCATTGTACTCTTTCAAATGAGTTGGACCTCTCTCTGAGCGGAAGCAATTTTGTGTATCGCTCTTATCTGTGTTTTATATCCAAACATTTTCATTTTTCATTCAGCTGCAATTTCCGCATAGTGCTACCATTATACTGTGTCTGTCTGTCAAAGAATGTCTGTGTGTGCCATGTTTGGAGACAAAAGCATCTGATGCTAATAAAGCAGATTTGAATATGCTAATTAGTTGCAATACAATGCTTCTATTGGGTGATTGGCACTCAATTAGATTAGATAGTAGTCAATGATATTTGTATGTTTTCTGTTGATATAGGTGACTGTCAAAAATATGAATGCAGGTGCGTGACATTATTTGCAGGTTTTTTTTGCCATTACCGTCCCTTGAAGCAGCAATAAGGGTCAGTTGTCATTATTTCCATATTGTGGTGAATGAGACAAAGAGAAACCGACTGAGAGAGTATTGTGGGCCATTTTGAACCCAACGGTTATAACGTCTGCCCATATTTTGGGACTCACATGGTAACAAAAGCATGGGAATGCGGTTCGCTGCCACCAACACACAACGTTAAGCTTAAAGGTGACATATTATGCTCTTTTCCCAACAAGTAAACATAGTATTTGAATTCCAGAAAACGTGTTTTTGAAGCTGTTTTCTGGAAATAGCTTTTAGGAAAAAAAATCTATTCCCCTCTGCTTCAGTCCCTTCAGAGCAAATGAGCTGCTGCCCATTGACCAATAAGCTGTCAGACTGAACCACAGCATTGAGGAGAAGGGGTTGTTGCCATTTGCGGACTCCTGGAGCTCTATATAATATAATATAATAATTATAATATTATACTGTATATGGGTATTTATATAAAGTTACTGTATATCTAATATCACGTTCAAAAGCTATGTTCACCTCGGATGATATTATGAATTATAAAGTCCGCGTCTGACGTCTCCGGCACGTCCACAACAATAAAGACTCGTAGTGGTAGCTTCGGCAGCAGTCGAAGGGATTGTACTCCCGAAGCTGAGCTGCCGCCGAGTTTCCCCCGCCGGAGCTGCTCGTCTGCTGGTCCATAAAATCTTAGCTATGCTCTGATTGGAGGGGAGTGGGGAAGTAATATTCAACTGTGCCCCCTTCCTACGTAGGAGGAGGAGCCGAAACTGAATCGCTCGTAACTGTAGGCGGGGTACTTTCAGAAATGCATTTCTCACTCAGAAAATCATGTACAGACTTTTTTTTGAAAGTTTGTATGTGTGTGGGAGCACCAGAGACCCAAAACAACACCCCAAATCCCAGGAAAAGTTTTGTTTTCATAATATGTCCCCTTTTAATTAAGTTCACGGAGATCCACGAACACTGTAGGGATGCTGACTCCTTGCTTGCTCTCTTCAGCAGTATTCTAACTTGGGCGCAGCAGGACGACAATTTAGCATCACCTGACCTTGTCAAGACAAACATTCGACTGAACTCCGGCCAAAAAACTGTGTTTGCACCTCTAAACGTTCTAAACGGTCATGAGGAATGGTGAACAGCCTCGTACAGGGAGATGATGGGAGAAGGCAGAGGGGAGATGAGAGATTAATAAAATTAAGCATTTTTGTTTAATACTATTGATGGGTTGGTGAGACATTCCAGGCTGGATCTGCCCATAAACGTTGGCATTATCAAACCACCACCACATAAATAAAATGTCTAAATAGAAGTTAATATTTATTAAGTTTATGAGGTTTTACGATGATATACGAGAATTCATGGCAATGAGAAGGTTATTTTTGATATGAGTTTCTTAGTCTGTAAACTAAGGCCGAATGCAGCATGGCGAACAAGGCGTTTTCCAAAATGTGGGCCCTTTTCCCAAGCAGTTTACAGTTGTGGGAAGGCAGAGAACTACATTCAGGGTGTAGCGCTGGCTAATCAATCACCATGTGCCCTCCGGCGAGAGCCCCCATCGGTCTCCATTATGCCACAGGCACTGCTCGTTATCCCCCTGATGAATACAGAATGGCTGCTGTGAGCCAGACTGTACCAACGCACGTCTGCGCTATACACTCAGAAACAAACACACATGGGAGAGGAGGCGGTTATCAGACACATCCAAAAGCTGGAGCTAAGCTGGGCTCTTATGAAGAGACAGTGCTCGTAGACAAATTGAAGTTTTCCCTCAACGTCCGCACCCGTTTCTTGGGAGGGACCTATGTTTTACTGGCATTATGACCACTTGGAAAACATGACCATTGCCTTTAATTGTATTTATTTTTTATTTTTTCCAAATCATTGCCAGGAGAAATAGTTTGCATAAAAATAACTGGCGAATTTTCTCTATTTACTGAAAGGCTTGTTTTGCTGCTCTGTTCTGAAGGGTTTGAGGATTCTGAGCGGAAGCAATGTTTCGAAAGGAATGAAATTAACTTGACCAAACACAGACAACTTGACTAAACAGAATGTGCCAAAACAAACTCTAAAACCACAAAGCTGACAGTGTGGTCAGCTATGGGGTTGCTCTTTCTTCATACAAATACATTCTTTGGCAAAAAAACAACAACAAACGTCGTATTGCTACCCTGCAATATGCTCGAGCAAAACCAATTGTGACTGGAATAAATGCCTTAATAAAATGTTTCTTAGTCTTTTATTTATTCATAAAAATATACAAAAAATGTAAAAGTAGGATCGAAATAGGGCCTTGACTCTCCCTCTCTCTCTCTTGATCTCACTCTCCCACTCTTAATCTGTCCCTCACTTGGTCTCTTGCTGTCTTTCTCTCTTGCTCGCCCATTAGATTGTTAGAGCACTAGAGTGACATGTTGGGTATGTCCGATGGCTAACCAGCTCCACTCAGGGCCTGACGGAGTGAAACCTGATTCACTCTGGGTGAATTTGGGTCCTCGCTGACCTCTATTTGTACGATGACTTTAGAATAGAAAAGAAAGGTGTTACTGTTGTTGTGTGGTTATTTTCCATAATACAACAAAATAAGGTTGACTAAATAATGATTCCTATTCCTTTTTTAACCACGTGAGTTTTTAGCAATGTATCTAAGGTCAAAGTCAGGCTTGTCCCCCTGAAATTGTCTGCTTGCTTCTTTGGTGTAACAGTTGTTGTTTCTGAGTCTTGTTTTTAGTATTTGGTCTCTTGGAGTAACAATGTATTTTACGCAGTCAGCAGTCATGTTGACCTCAAGCAAATATCTCCTCTCCATTTAAAATGAGAATCTCAGTGTCAACACAGCAACACCACATAAAATGTTATGCTACCACATAAAATGTTATGCTGCTACATTAAAAAACCCCTGATCCACTATGAAACAGTAAACACCTGCCAGTACATTAAAGGCACAGGAAGTAGAAGGGAAACGCCACAACAACATACAGCCTCAGTAAACAAACAGTGTTTGTTGTTTTAAATGAAGACTGCTACACACTATAGTGCTTTAGCATTCAACACCAGGTGTAGATATTAGTTCTGATGAGGACTATATATCTATCAGCAGATTCTCATTGCAGAACTTTGATATGCTACTGTTCTGTTTAATTGAATAGCGGCATGGCCGTGGTCTACATTTTTTTGGAGATGGTAAATTAAGCTATAACTATTCATCTGAGTGCAATGTTTTTGACCTTGCAGAGGCCAACTATACTCTACGAGTGACAAGAGCTGAATGTAAACTACAACCTTGTTCCTTTGAGCCTCGGTGTCCCAAAATCAAGGGTCAACTGAAAGATCTGCACTGTCATATATGTTTTTCATTGTTATTTGTTTTTTTTGTTTTTTTGTTTTTTTTTTCCGCTAGATATAAATAAATATCTTCTATACTCTTTATGCTATTTGAATAAGCAATTTCTTGTACAGAATAACTCATTATAAAATGCACAAAAAAATGACTATTGTAATACTTGTGTCGAACTAGGACATTACGCTACTGGGCCAGTCATAGGTTCGTGGAGAGTGGTGAAATCAAACATATAAATTAAAGACTGGAGACAAGGTTTATAATAATAAATCTGGCAGTTTACTTAAATAAGAAAAGATTAAATGTGAATTAGATCAATATTTAGATAGGAAAATGAAATTAAATAAATAAATATTTGCAATAAAAATATACAATAAATATTCTGAAAACCCTTTTAAGAATCCCTTTTCCTTTTCAATATGTTCAGGTGTTAAATGCAGCTAAATAAATATTAAATATATTAAATATTAAATAAATTTTCTATTACGTAGTTTGTACAACTATAATTGTTCTGCTCAATAAATATTAATATATTGAATATTAAACAAATGTTATATTACATACATATTAAATATTAAACAAATGTTATATTACATACATATTAAATATATTAAATATTAAATAAATGTTATATTAATTAAAGAGTTTGTACAACTATATTTGTTCTATTTGTTTTGTTCTAGTTTGGGATCTTTTCCTATACAGTATATTTCCTTTTGACAGGTGATTATGAAAAGTAAAATACAATCAAAATGTATACAATAAACTACAGTCTAATACCTATCAATCAATATTTCAATGTTCAACTGTTAATGTCCAATGGTCAAACCGTATTGATAAATCGGCTTGTGTGGATTCCTTTGGGTAGGCTCTTCGAGTCGTTGGGTAAGCTCGCCATCAAAGTTTGGTTCAAGTGAAGTCTGTTTGTGTGCGCTGTCCCGCGGCAACACAGACGTGGTTCTAGGATTTTTCAGGGTTTCAAAAAACCTGACCTGCACAACAGGCCATACATAAAATAAAAAACATAGTTCATCTTCGTTCCTATCCTCACCTATGGTCATGAGGGATGGGTGATGTCCGAAAGGACGAGATCACGGGTACAAGCGGCCGAGATGAGTCTTCTCAGGAGGGTGGCTGGCTTCTCCCTTAGGGATAGGGTGAGAAGTTCAGTCATCCGTGAGGAGCTCGGATTAGAGCCGCTGCTCCTTTGCTTAGAAAGGAGTCAGTTGAGGTGGTTCGGGCATCTGGTAAGGATGCCCACTGGGCGCCTCCCTTGGGAGGTGTTCCAGGGACCACCAGTGGGGAGGAGACCTCAGGGGAAGACCCAGGACTAGGTGGAGAGGTTATATCTCAACACTGGCCTGGGAACGCCTCGGGATCCCCCCGTCAGAGCTGGTCAATGTGGCTCGGGAAAGGGAAGTCTGGGGCCCCCTGCTTGAGCTGCTGCCCCCGCGACCCGACCCCGGATAAGCGGATGAGGATGAGATGAGATGAGTTCACCGATCACCGATAGAAATTCTCTCTAGCTTTTTGGCTATGGCAGAGGAATGCTATTTCTCTCGCCGCAGACTGTTGCCGTGGTAACATAAAACTAACTGACAACAGACACTCAACCATATAATAATTCACTCTAAAACGTAAAACGATATAGACCAAAAACGTTTCCCTTTGTAACATAAAACATATATAACTTAAAGTCATACATAAAACAACGTAAATATATTTCAAACTGAGTTGCCTTAGTTATGACGGTTTATATCACTACCTTCATTCAACCCGTTGTACCGGTACTACTCATAAATAATGTCAAAACTCACCAAAACAGCCTTTATCACTTCTTTTCTTCCCGATAGACGCGAGGTTCTTGTGTAAACAGTCTCTCGACTTGAAACTGAAAACGACCAATAATATTCTAATATAAATTATACAGTTTAGTTTTAGTTTTCATCAACTGTCAGGTGCCTCTGATTTTGTTTCTGAATCATTTAACGGTTCTTCAATTGTTTCATTGGTGCTAA
Organism: Melanogrammus aeglefinus; assembly: GCA_900291075.1. NCBI lineage: Eukaryota > Metazoa > Chordata > Actinopteri > Gadiformes > Gadidae > Melanogrammus > Melanogrammus aeglefinus. The sequence goes on along the minus strand of OLKM01001048.1, from coordinate 130,751 downwards.
CCATAATTGGAACAGTGCTACAATGAACCCAGTGCGCTGGCCATTTGGGTCTGGATATTGGCCACGTGTCCTGTTCACGCCTCCGCCTGCTGATGCTGTCCCTCTACCTCTCCCCGCCAGCCTTCCTCTTGTCACTACGCTTGGTCTTCCAAGTCTCTCCTCTCTCTCTCTTGTGTTTCCCTGTGATAGCTCTGGCCCCCCTGCTATAGGGGGGATTCCAGGTATCCCCAACAGTTGACATCGATACATCCAATGAGGAGCTATCAGTCTTCATTACAGTATTCACATGTCAACTGAAGCACTTACACACGTCTTGATCTACAAAGAGGACATGATCAGCGGACAATATTTATGTGGCTACATTGAAATAGCTGTCATGTGTTTTAGTTAATGTTAGTAATTTTTGTAATTTTAGAGTGCCTAAATCATTTAGCAATATATTTGTTAATTTAAATACTTTTCATTCTGTAAATACTAAGTACTGCATTCTTTGTGTGTGTCACTACTGCGGCCAGTCGCACCAGCTGTGCGTTATTTCAAATGTATCTTTCGGCAAGGTTATTTTAGTACAACTGTTTTGACCACGGATAACAGTGCGGGGCTAACGTAGCCCACATTGTACATTTTCTACCTTTGGGACATTCCGGGAAGCCTGCTTATGGCGAATGGCGTCGGGAAGCCATCGATTGTGTTGAGGCGGTTGCAGGCCCGACGTGGGCGGTTACATGGTTGGCCATCATGCTGAGCCCACGGACACGTGCTGAGACCAGAGAGGAGAAGAAAGGAGAGAGGAGAGGTCTCATTGTGTGTTAAATGGACGACATCAGGAGGGCCTCTGAACAGTGATGTGGTTGACATGACCCTTTGAGGAAAGTGTGAAAAGTTCTCACTCCAGCTCTGTGGTTCAGTTGACGTCAGTTGCCGCTTTCATAACTGTCACAATTTGAATGATGGTTATATTTGTTGCCTTGACCTTAAAAATCTTAAAAGTTTGATTATTGAAGTTTCTGGTGTTAAATCTCAATGTGCACAGTCTTTCTTTAAGAACGCCTACATGTGGCGGTGCCTAATCTCGACCTGCTTTTAACGACATTTATTCCACGGCAGCTTTCAATACTTGATCCTAATTTTTCAATAAGGTTACGCAGGTGTGCATTATCTTGCAATAAACGGACACCTCTGGCTTTTAACAGATCCAAAGCAATATGCTAGAAATCCAACTTTAAAAAGGAGCAGAATAATGTTTTAACTTCAGCCAATGAAGTCATTTAAAAACCAGTTACATGAGTGAAAGTCACTCTTACCTAATCATTATTGATACCTGAAGTATAAGCAGACTCATCCACCATGGGGTGTCTTGTTGACCTTACCATTCATAAAAAGGTCTCTGTAACCTGCTTTTGGTAAAAGGTGTTGACTAAATAGTAAATGGTACTTCTCTTGGCTTGTCCCAGGCCGTGTCTGAATAGCATATGTCACCCCCAGACAGATATTGTCAGCACTCCTTACGGCCTTTGGTGCTAAGCAAAGTTTTTTTTCCTGACAGTCCATTATTTTTTTCTCCATGACCTGCAGATTCGGAGGCTCCAAAGGAGGATTTTCTCTTTCATGTAAAATGCTTGAAGGGGGAAAAAGAGAAGGAAGGACAAAAAGGTGCCTCTGTGACTTCCCTTTTTCTGGACTCTGTGACTTGCTGATGAGGCTTGACAGGGGGGGGGGGGGGGAGGGTGAGGACCGGTCTTAAGGTTCCTCTTAAAGCAGTCGTCAAGGTTGTCGTTCAATAAATCCATCTTCAGCCCTCAGCAGAGTTGCATAATATATATTAACATATGATTATATTAGACTTAATGTAGTCATTGTTATATTACATTGTGATATTTATATAGTAAAACATGACCTTGATATGAGTATGTATAGTCTGAAGACAGTTTTTTGGTGGGGGACTGCAGTTTCCCTACCCTCGAGAGACCGTCCGGATATTCAGTCTGGCCTTGGGCAGAAACTGATTCCCAAATATGGTCTTAAGTTCGTTCAAAGAAGTTACCACATTTTTGGGAAAAGCTTTCAGCAGGATTGAGACCTGACTGACCTCAAGGGAGAAAAATAACATGAAGTGACACGTTCAAGAGTCTCAAGAGGCAGTTCCAAGTATTTATTAGAATCCACCATATCTTTGATGACAGGGAAAAGAGAGGGAGAACGCCTTTCAAGAGATCTTAGAAAGCAATTCATTGAAAAATATCCTCCTTGTGCTGATTGAATCTGCGGGATTGAAGGCCATTCAGAGAGAGAGAGAGAGAGAGAGAGAGAGAGAGAGAGAGAGAGAGAGAGAGAGAGAGAGAGAGAGAGAGAGAGAGAGAGAGAGAGAGAGAGAGAGAGAGAGAGAGAGAGAGAGAGAGAGAGAGAGAGAGAGAGAGCAGAGAGAGAGAGAGAGAGAGAGAGAGAGAGAGAGAGAGAGAGAGAGAGAGAGTTTTCACTGAGATAAACTAACCAGTGATTTGGGATTTGACGGTTGAAAGGATTGTTGGTTGGGATCCGTCGGGAGAGGGGTAGAGGGGTAGAGGGGTAGAGGGGTAGAGGGGTGCGGGGGAGATAGACTCCTCAAGTCTGCATCCAACACAACAATCTGCTCTGTAGCTCAATCACATGGGAATGTACAACAGAAATAACAAAAATAAATCTTTCATTTTTAAAATACAGATTTCTTCAAATGATTTGGATTGTTTTGCAATTCAGGGCCAACCCTTATCTTAACAATTGTTAGTGCTGCAGATGTTCAGCCTTTCAGTGTATGATTACCTTATCCCCAATAATAATCATGATCCCTATGCCCAAATAATAGTAACAACAACCACGCTTTGCACGCGTCAAGTACAGAAAAAAGAGGAGCATAGACACAGGTAAATCTGATGGGGATGATAAGAGTTCATCAAATCCATGTCCCCTCCTCAGCTGTTGTTTGTCTCTAAACTCAGCATCCTCTTCTTCAATGGCAAAAAACATAGGAGACGTCCGCTCACCCGCTTCAGTTTCACTCATTGAATCTCAATGATGATTTAAGGACAAATCTGCAGCAACGTGGTGCAACGTGGTGGTTCGTTGTTTTTGTTTTTCCCTCTTCCTTCAGTAAGGATGTGGCATGCAGCTGGCAGATGGAGGCCGCCAGCTGGGGAACCCCTGAAGGAAGCATTCCATCAGCGGTGACATGAAGCACCTGTTTCGTTCCGACTGAGCTATTGCCTCTCTCTGACTCGAGGAAAAGGTTCATCTTGAGCTTCCGGCTCTCTGTACCTATACCTGGCCATCCGTGACACTCCGATAGACATTCCAAAAGTTTTAAAATAACTCCCTGGTAATATAGTGTAATGGGGAATTGGACTTGGGAAGCTTGATTGAACGGGTCAGGGTTTGGCTTTCCCTCTCATTCTTCATTAGTTTAAACGGACATTAATAGTCGCCACCATCTGTTCGCCACTCCCTCCCCTACTACGGGTCAGCTGACCAACGCAGAGGTCACACCCTTTGGTTCCTCAATGCTGCTCAGGAACCCAGAGGGGGCTCACCTGTGAGACATACCTGCCCACCTGCTCTCACCTCCATCTACCTCCGTGGGGATTCTTCCCCTCGCTCCTCACCTGGTTTCCTGACCCCTTCTCTCTCTCTCTCTCTCTCTCTCTCTCTCTCTCTCTCTCTCTCTCTCTCTCTCTCTCTCTCTCTCTCTCTCTCTCTCTCTCTCTCTCTCTCTCTCTCTCTCTCTCTCTCTCTCTCTCTCTCTTCTCTCTTCTCTCTCTCTCTCTCTCTCTCTATATTCTTGGTCCCAGCCTCTCTCTCTCTCTCTCTCTCTCTCTCTCTCTCTCTCTCTCTCTCTCTCTCTCTCTCTCTCTCTCTCTCTCTCTCTCTCTCTCATATTCTTGGTCCAAGTCTCTCTCTCTCTCTCTCTCTCTCTCTCTCTCTCTCTCATATTCTTGTCCTCTCTCTCTCTCTCTCTCTCTCTCTCTCTCTCTCTCTCTCTCTCTCTCTCTCTCTCTCTCTCTCTCTCTCCCTCTCCTGGGACCAGAGGCAGCCGTGGACAGGTTCAACGGTGGGCTGATGTCCACGACCCACGTCTGTAGGTTGTGGGAGATGATGACACCTGAGGCATTACATCGTCACTGTTTCTCAACCTGTGTGGAGAACCTTGACTGGTCTCCTTCTGATTATCTGCATAGCTTTTGGTTTTCCCATTATCGAGTAGGGCTTGGTGGGCCGATCCTTGTTCATGGAAATTTTGTAGTATAACCAGCTAAAACCGGTCGTTTTTTTGAGCAGACCGGGGAACTAAACATTTACCCTTATTATCTTGAGCATAAAAGTCCTGGCAGACTTCACACTTTCTTCCACTGTTTGTGCGATGCATCCACTACAATGGCTGCCCACACACACACACACACACACACACACACACACACACACACACACACACACAACACACACACACACACACACACACACACACACACACACACACACACACACACACACACACACACACAACCCCCCCACTATCTGAGAATATGTCTGTGAAAGACTGTGAAAGAAAGTGAGAGATGTGATGACGGAGCTCTCTTATTCTTTTAGGTGTTGATGTCTCAGGAGTGGGTCCTCTGAGTTGGATGTGTCACATGCTATTTCCGTGTGCAATATCCACACACATACACACATCAACATGCCACACGTCATAGAAATAATGGATTGAATTTATATAGCGCTTTTCTCGACACTTTAAACATCAATAGGTTCAACAACGGTGTGTGTGTGTGTGTGTGTGTGTGTGTGTGTGTGTGTGTGTCTGTGTGTGTGTGTGTGTTAGCGTGTGTTAGTTTATGTGTGTCTAACATGTCTGTGCGTTCATGTGTGTGTTTGCGTGTGTATAGTGCCATCTGGAACAGTCACCTGGATATAATGGGTACTGCACGTGGAAAAGCCGTGTGACACTTAAAGCGGCTGCACATCAAACACTTTACCACGGCTTCGGTGATGCAGGGACCGCTCATGTCCTCCATCCAAAAGCAGACATTTTTCTCCGGATCCTTCCTTTATCGCTGCTATCATGCGACAGAGAAACAGAAATAATGGGCAGTTTTGGAAAGAAAACTGCTCAGAAAGAAACTTCAAATGGTTGCAATCTGTTCCTCTTCCCTTTTTCAGAAGGGTGTGAGAAAAAGCGAATCACAAACCGTCCCTTTGTTCTTACCTTCTTGTTCCTTTGATTTATCAACCGAAAGTGGCCCCATTTGTTCAGGAATAATGCTGGTAACAATATATTGTTAACAGCATGGTCTCATGTCCCATGGTTTGAATAGTTGAATATATTATCCTGGTATTATTGTTATAAATGGCGTTTGTGTTTTCAACGTTGTGGAAGATCTAAACTATTGTCTGCTGAAGGTGTCGTTTGCACGCGGCAGCCTCCGCCTGCGCTACAGAGGAATAGATATGAATGGGACGGCTTGAAGGGGCTCATTTCACTCCATCTCCGTCTGAAGATCCTGCATGACGTGATCTTTCATCAACATCACCCGTGGTGCACCAGGGGGGTGTCAGATGCAGTCTGCTCACTCGCCCCCCAACCATCTTTCTCCCTCCCCTCGCACCCCTTTCCCTTCTCTCTCTCTCTCTCTCTCGCTCTCGCTCTACTCGCTCCTCCTCTCCCTCTCTCCTCTCTCTCTCTCCTCTCTCTCTTCTCTCTCTCTCTCTCTCTCTCTCTCGCTCTCTCTCTCTCTCTCTCTCTCTCTCTCTCTCTCTCTCTCTCCCCCCCTCCCATCTCCTCTCTCCCAACCCCCCATCCAGCCCCCCCAACTCCCTTATTCCCCTACTTTCCCTCTATTTCTGCCCCCCCCCCCACCCCTCTCTCTCCCTGCATGCCGACACAGCCGCTGAGCTGTGCCCTTTGCTTCTGAACACCAGGATGGATATCGCTGCACAGCTGCGCCCCTGCCCCAGCTGCAGCGGCGTATCCACGGCGATGGAATCATGGCGGGGAGGGTGGAGCGTGTGCCGTGTGCGGGGAACAGAGCCTAAACCGTGCATGGCAAACGACAAGTCTGGTGGCATATATAGGAGTCGGAAAAATGTTTAAAATAGCGGCGCTGTTAGCAACACTGATTGCAATGCATCAATTGTTTTTGACACGGTCTCGGAAAAGAACAAGCTCGCCTCTTACCTGCGACGATCTGACACACTTTTTGTTTTCTGACATGGCATACATCCAAGAGTAACCGCAATTAGCAGTTACGACACACACCCATGAGGTAAACCTTCCCTTCGCCGCACGTCAACCCACAGACGTGGCGCCCATGTGGTCTCCACCGGACCCCCGGCGGCAGGGGGGGGAACCTCCTGCCTTGGTCATCCCCTCGAGGCGTTCAACCACAGTGACCACCACCGCCATCACCCTACCACCCCAACACTCTCCCCCCTCCAACCGTGATTATTAGAGAGATCGCTGTCAGATTGGATTTGTGTGAAAGCATGGGGCCGTAACGTGAGAGCTGGGAGAGGCGCCGGGTGTCCCCTCCATGCGCCGTGTCCACAGTAGTACTCCTGTTCCACCTTGTTAAAGCTGTGGCCCTGGCTGCCCATATCTCTTGCTTCACTCCTAAATAATTGAAAGCACTTAGCCTGTGAGTGGTCGAGGTGTGTGTCGGGTGTGTGTGTGTGTGTGTGTGTGTGTGTGTGTGTGTGTGTGTGTGTGTGTGTGTGTGGTGTGTGTGTGTGTGTGTGTGTGTGTGTGTGTGTGTGTGTGTGTGTGTGTAAGTTGTCGGTTTCTGTGTGTGAGAGTTTGAGTTTCTGTGTGAGCGGTAGGGTGTGTGTGTGTCTATGTGTGCTCTGTAGAGTGTGTGTGTGTGTGATTGTGTCTGTGTGCAAGCGGTATAGTGTGTGTGTGTGTGTGTGTGTGTGTGTGTGTGAGGTTGGGCGCATGTGTGTGCGATGTGTGTGTGTTTGTGTCTGTGTGTTAGCGGTAGAGTGTGTGTGTGTGTGTGGTTTGGTGTGTTGTGTGTGCTCTGTAGAGTGTGTGTGTGTGTAAGCGGTAGAGTGTATGTGTGTGTGTTTGTGTGAGGTTGGGCGCATGTGTGTGCGGTGTGTGTTGTGTGTGTGTATGTGTGTGTGTGTTTGAGTGAGTGGTAGCATGTGCGTGGGAGCGGTCTAGTGTGTGTTTTGGGGATGGAAGTTAAAGGGTGAGGAGGCTCCATATATTTGACCTCAGGCTGACACTGATAGGGCCGGGGGTCGGGGGACGGCAGGGCAGGAATGAAAGGTCTCCATGGAGAAAGCGCTGCTGGCGGAGTGCACAGGGATGGGAAGCGAAGGAGACCCTGGGAGCCGCGAATTGTATTTATTTATTTAAAACCAACAGCGTACTTTCTCTCCACCTTCTTTTGTTTCCAGGAAGCATCCTGTCGGGCCGCTGATTTATTGAGGGTAATGCCGAGCCAGAGGATGAGTTAAACATCCCACTGTGCTTTGCATTGTGCTTATCTGTGATACCACCAAGTTTTACATTGTTCTCCCCCAGGAATCAATTATACCCCCACGCAAGCATGCACTAACGCACAGGAACGGATGCACACACACAGATACACCTACGCACAAATGCACACATGTTAACAAAGACACACACACACACACACACACACCACACACACACACACACACACACACACACACACACACACACACACACACACACACACACACACACACACACACACACACACACACACATATAAGACAAAGAGCCTGAGAGAGGTTTTACATATAGTTTGAAAGCTGCTGTGCAGATGAACCAGTTTTGTGCTGCAACAGCCAACGCCTCATCACCTCAGCCATCTCTAACAAGCCTCAGGGCTTCCAGAGATGTTCAAGACAGCGTTAAAGGCCCTATCATCATTTTATTATCACAAATGATCAGTAATGAGGGGCAAGCCAGGGTTCTGGCCAAACTCTGCGCTCAAATTCACTGGCTGCAATCCATGATTTCTTTTACCGGTTAAATAGTGACTATAGAATTACACTGGGTACACATTCAGCTGGACGGGCATCTGCATCAGCACATTCCCAGGCTGGAATGTGGTCATGCACTTAGCAATCGGACCCACTGCCCTCGGCCCTGGTGCTGCGGCTGTATCGACCCGTCCAGGCTGTTTGGGGACAGGTACGTTGCTATTGGCTCTTCAAGCCAGCCTTTGTCGTCGTTTTTATAGACCCACAAGAAGTGGGGTAGTATGACCAGGTGTTTCTGTCTTGTTGTTCTGTCGATTGGCCTGAAGATTAGCCCGAGTACCAGCGCATACCAGGGGTTGAGCTGAGTGTGACTTTAAGGTTGTTTCCACCAACCGTGTCTTGGCTTAACCTCAGGGCCTGTGCTGATTCTTTGTTTATCTGGAGTCTGAATATCTCAGCGGCCTCAATAGAAGGATTAGGGAATCGGTTGTGACATGCATACATAATACCAACCTCTCAAAGTGGTTGAATGTGTGTATTTTAACATTTGAGCTCTGACTGCTGGTCACACTTCAGTCATGTCACACAGCATTTTCACTGCCCTTGATTTGTTTTGACCAAGGAGAGATGGAGGCTGTGGTTAGAGTGACACAGGCTTTTCCCTGTGCCACTCTGAAATCTGATTGGCCCCCCCGGGATGCAGCCCTCTTATTGGCTCTGAGTAATGTCAATCATAGCATACGTACTGTATGTATTGAAAACAAAATTCTACACATTTAAGATATCACAACAATGAATGTACAAAGCTACAGGCATATATTTTGACGACAAAAATATGGGCAAATTTTGATAAAATATACTTGGTTATTGTGATATGATAAAACCCAAAAACTATTTAACCGAAAATATCAATGTTCGAAATTGAATTGGTATCATATTTTAATTTAATCTTCGTCGTCAGAAGCCGAAACCAGCGAGTGAACCAATTTATTTTATCTTGCTGGGATCTTCAACTTGATGGGAGATGTGAGATACGTAATGGCCTCTTCAAGCATTTCGGAAGGGTTTATTTTATAGGTCCGAAGAGAAAGCGAACATCTGTCGATTTCAAACAACAAACCTATTCTGACCGCCGGTGGACTCTACCAACTGGTGGGCTGAGCTGTCATTCATCCCACTCGATACTTCAGGGTCTATTTTGAAATCGGTTGCAATATCCCATCAATACATGGAGTTGATTTAACACCTGGTGAGGAAGTAAGTTTCATTTCATTCATTTTTAGACCCACCAGGAATTCTTGCATGGCGTTAAATTACTTCCAGTTAAAAATGTTCGACAGCCAATACCCAAGGGCTGCACTTTTGTGCTTTAACTCATTAAAAATGATCGCCATAATACATCTTATCTGGTTTGGCTTTTTGTCAACAAAGGGTTCTTCTTTTACGGATGCCAAAGTTCACCAAAAGGGACCTATTTATCCTGATATGTCCTCCCAAGATCAGGATGTGATTTTAATAATATACTATATAATAATAATGTTTGTTAAGAACACAGCAAAGCCTTCTGTGGGGGCCACCATCTGGTGTCTGTGTTTTTTCCCAAATGTATTTTTTTCTTCGGTTTTTAAATGTCCTGAATAATTCCTTTCCTGAGGTCAAATGCTTTACTAGCAGTAAACATTTCTCCTAGCACAGAGGCGCCAACTGTTCAACTCGTCAGAAGTGCCAGGTGGACATAATGCACGACGCTTAGGTCTAAAGTCCCAGCGCAACTTTTGTGTGTGTGTGTGTGTGTGTGTGTGTGTGTGTGTGTGTGTGTTGTGTGTGTGTGTGTGGTGTGTGTGTGTGTGTGTGTGTGTGTGTGTGTGTGTGTGTGTGTGTGTGTGTGTGTGTGTGTGTGTCCCTGTTTTGGAGTGCTGAGCGCACTCATGGGTTCATTTAGGGATGACAGGAACTCAGCTTTTCTAAACAAAAACAGTCCTCACACGCGAGTGGCATATGCGATGTAGCATGCGCAATGTGGGGAGGCAGGATATTGGTCAGTATGTTAGTTCAAAAGCTATATGGTTCTGGGTTTGATTCCCGATGTCTACAGTCTACCTGTAGGCATCCTTGAGCAAGATGCCCTTACCCATACCTGCTCCCTAATGACACGCATCTGAATTCAAACATAAAAACGTCTTCTGGTGACTGTGTGCCATCAAGAGTGTCCAGAAAGTGAGTCTGCTTGGTTAGGATTTGCATGCCGTTAGCCTCTACCATTGACCTGCAGAGTTAAAGTAGTCTAATGGACATTTCGTTTTAATTTTCAATATGTTCCCCGATAAAGGATTAATTCAAAATGAGTGCCAGTAACAACCCAACAAGATTGTAGTTTGTCCTCAAACACACAGATACAGACACTTTAAACATTATTCGGACACCTGTGATAGTGTATCCTACGTGTAGACTTCCCAGCAACAAAGCAGCTGATACTATTATGGCAACGCCACCACAGAGTATAGAATGGTGTCTGTTATTTGTATGTTGGTAGAAAAACTACAATCTTGTTGTGTTGTTACTGGTGTTTTTCACAAGCGACTCTTCGGAAAACATTGGAAATCTTTAGGAAGTAATTGAAAGTGTCTTGCCCAACATGAGCACTCAGGAACAGGAGATGGGCTACTGCTGGTGTTCTGCATTCAATGGAAGCAGCTTTCAAAGCAAAGAAAGCAAATGGTGACACAGCACACTCCTGTTCTAGACGTGATACATGACAATGATTTGGAATTAAATCGCTTTTGAATCTGGGTAAGGTAGGCGATCGCCAATTTAGAGATGTGTCTTTGTCCCTTAGGGTGTCCAGTAACCAGTAAAACGTTTTTAATTTAACAGAATCCCTCAGCTCTCTCCCTCTCTCTCTTTTCCTTCTCCTTAACAAACCGCTTTGCTGACGCGTGCCACACATTGACTCACTTTGAAGTTTCATTACTTTGGTGTTAATTATGATGACGCAGTGTAAGTTTTCTCTCCTGCGGTATTCCAATTCATGGAATAAGTCATATCCACGGAAAGCATAAAACTGTCAATGTTAACATTACCACCCTTCAGGGAGAAGTCACGAGACGGCGTGTGAATAAAACATGCCACTTCGTCGCCTCTTCCTTCTCGTCCTTAACCAGAGGCTCACGAGTGAATCTGCATTGTGCCTCGTTGCCTTTGTGCCATCGTATTCTGCAGAACTTATTTTGTTAACCTCACAATTCGCAATTTGACGATTAATGAAGAAGACAGAGATAAGGGGCACAACTACAGAGCTTAAGCCAATATACATATAGAATGATGCGTTATTAGTCCTAAGACATACTCTGGATAGATGAATTCCCCCCTTGTCAGAACGCTTAAAAAGAGTTGCACTAAAAGGAATAGAAAGACACTCACCCCCAACATCTCAGGTAATGCAGAATTAACAAGCCCGCCATTAATATTTAACTGAATGTATAAATCCATAAGTAAATAAAAGTCTGTTAGCTAAATAAATTCAGAGATTGTTTGTCATTTAGGAAAAATTGAGGTGGACTATTACTTGTACCCAAATGTCGATTCCTAGCTTATTTTATTTGAAATATATTGAATATGATTGCAAAAACATAAAGCTAAATGTTCCAACGCATTGGACAATATGAAATGAAAGGGTATATGGCTTCAGTTTGTACTCCACTGCTTCCTAAATTAAATTAACCGAGTGCTCCTACTGAGACATGTCCCTGTGTTGCAGAGGAAATAAGAAGCACTTTAACAGCCTGGTCTCGTGTCAGGAGCCCTGGCTGAGCCAGCCTGATTAATATCTGCTTCCTCCTACAGCTTCCTCTCTATGCACTCCATGCATTTTTAGACAACAGCTGATGCATTTGTATTTCTAGGTTAAAGATCTGTTTTTCATTACGGAAAGTGTCTATCAATTCATATCTATATATATCTTTTTTTCTTTCTTTTTTTTCTCCACAGTTTACACTAGTAGTAAACTGTTAGTGTCTCGTAGACTTGGCAATGTAGAAGTACATTTCTGGAAGTCTAATCCCCTCAGGAACAACAGAAAACAATGAGCGACTCCGCCCGTTGCAGTTGCTTGTTTCCAGCCAGGCTCTGTGCGGTCTTCCCCCATAAATCCTGCTACAACATAGTAGGACTGCTGTGTCCCAAATTACCCCCCATGAACGAGGGATCATCTGGCTTTGCCCAAGATTCGAGTGCCAAGCAACAGCGGAAACAGGGGGACAGGTCTACGTCCGCAAACACGCCAGACTGTCTCCTCGTTTTTTAATTAATCCGTTTGCCATTCTTCATTGTTGTTTAAAAATAAAATCAGCCCACGGGTACTAAATCACGCTGAGCACTTTCAACCGGGGCCTCTTAACGCTCAGCTGGTCGCATGCTGCACTAGAACTATTTATCTGCCGTGTTTGCACGCGGGAATCATGTCACTTTGACTGAGGATCTGCATGCATGGGAGCGTAGAGAGAGAGAGAGGAGCAGAAGGTCTGCTGCTACTGTTTTTAATTGGACACAACATCGGTGGAACTGCTCTGTGCTCCGTCCTCTTATCTGTACTCACAGCTCTCCTGTGGGGTATGTGCATAAATATAAATGTAGATGTTAAATCAAATAAAAACGCCTGCTTCATGTAGCCTTATTAGAATAGAAAAGAACGTTGTCCACACCTCAGTGAGGCTCATCATAAGCCGGTTAAAAACCGAGTGCTATTTTGATCTTAGCTAATATATGTCTAATGAGGTGAGGGAGATTTGAGGTATGATGGTGATGAACCTTGAATCAACTGTCTCATGTTGTGATTGATATCGTGCAATAACATGTCACAGTTTAACGCTCACATGAGTAATTCAATATGATGGATAGATAGACACACACACACACACACACACACACACACACACACACACACACACACACACACACACACACACACACACACACACACACACACACACACACACACACACACACACACATAGAAACACACACACATATAGAAACACACACACATATAGAAACACACACACATATAGAAACACACACACATATAGAAACACACACACACATACAAATGCGGGTGTCCACTTTCTAAAAAACAGATCGGCTTCAGTTGTCCAGATAATCCCTGTTGCACGACTCGTCGGGTCTGTTATAAAACGTCTGACAAGATCAGTTTGATGGCCGATCTTCTACTGGGATTTCCGAGCGATGCAGCAGACTCCATTGTGATTGGCCGGGGTGTGCAGCTTTGTTATCAGAATGTCCACAGCCTCCCTCTGGCCTGTGGTTTGACTGTGACTCCCTGATAACCCCTCCTGCTCCCGCTCACTAACCAACCATCAGCCTCAACGTACACACAGGAGCGCACGCACACACGTACACACACACAGGGACATACACGCACACACACACACACACACACACACACACACACACACACACACACACACACACACACACACACACACACACACACACACACACACACACACACACACACACACACACACACACACACACAGCATGTGCACACACACAGCATGCCTTCACACTAATCCCACCATTACACAACATGTACAAAATACCACATACCCACACACTAACACAAACACACGCACATCAAACATCATAGCACATTAATTACTATAATTTGCATCCCCCTGATTAAAGAGTCAGGAATGTGCATGCATTCCAACAGGGAGACAAGCTGAAGTTGTATATATATATATATATATTATATATATTATATATATATATATTATATAATATATATAATTATATATATATATAATATATATATATTATATATATTATATGTATAGTATATATATATATATATATATATATATGTGTGTGTATATATGTGTGTACAAATAAAATAAATGATAAAATATCTATACAAGTTGAAATGTAATGAAACCTAATGAAAAAGCGATCTTTAAATTACAATGCTTTGCACAAAAAAGCGTTGCAGCTGTTGTCTAAAAATGCATGGAGTGCATAGAGGAATCTGTAGGAGGAAGCAGCTATTAATGAGGTTGGCTCAGCCAGGAGTCCTGACACTAGAGGCCAGGCTGTTTAAGTGCTTCTTATTTCCTCTGCAGCACAGGGACATGTCTCAATAGGAGCTCTCTTGGTTCGTTCAAGTTAGGAAGCAGTGGAACATTAACTGTGGACCATTTACTTTCAGAGATTAGTTTAACCACGCAACTTTTATTTGAGAGATTAGTTTGAATAATTTAACAACGGGATGCAAATATGCAGACCATCAAGGCGAATAAGTGTCGTTTAAAAGGTTCGGTGACGTCAGCTAATCATAGGCCATCATTTAATAAACGCTACACTCGGAAATGAAGGGGCATCGCAGCTACTCGTTTGAATTCAGCTGCCACTCACTACACACACACACAAACGTCTCGGCAGACCCTTTTAGCTGTGTCTGAATCCTATTTGCCCAGGTTCTACTCAATTGTAGTAAAAACCTCAGCCCCCCGCAGCTGATAAGAAAAGGGAAGGAAACACTGATCCAACGGTTCTACCCACTGCCTTCCTTAAACAGAAAAGGTATTGACACGTGAGGCTGGATCGATCCGTGCTCCTCGCCCAGGGAATCTTCCTCCATTGTCTCACCGTTTTACACTAACCATTAGCGCTCCGTAAAAAAAAGAGAAGCGAGGATTCACAGAGCCATACTCAGAAGTAATATCGCGATAGTCTGGTGTCTTGAATGCATTTGTGTTTCTCCGCCGCAGAGGAAATGTGTTGTGTGACCTCTGGTGTGAAAGCGCGAGCAGCTTTTAAGGAAGGACATATTTCTGTTTCCCCCCCCCCCCATGTCAATAGCACTAGCACTCTCTCCGCCTGGCCCTTTTCACCTGGCAGATTTTAATGGTCTCGCAATTGACTTGTTTATGGCGGCTGGATGTGGGCGGACTAATTCAATTAGCCCCCAAACCCCCCCCCCCACCCCTGCGACTGCTTCAGCGTGAGTCAAGAGCACACCGGGTGACGCAATTAAGTACCCCTCGAGGACGCTTTTCGCTCTCTCCGTATCTCTTTATATCTATCTCTGTCTCTCTCTCTCTCTCCCTCTTTCTCGCACATGGCTGTGCAGCAACCTTTGACCATACTTTCCGTCTAAAATATAAGATATATTTGATTCCAAAAAGTAACCTTAGACTATAACAGCTCTCTGGCCCCATGGATAACCTGCCAGTCGATGCGGCCTCAGCAAGGAAACTTCTTCATTTACAGCAGATGGCAAAAGGTGTTTACTTTCAAAGGTGGGACACGGACGCGTGGGATCCTGCATTAAAGGTTTGAAAACAAAAGGAACGAAAGAGGTAGAGCTCTTGTTTAAAGGGCAATGCTTCAATGATCTCTGTTTACCAGTGTAGTTTACAGTATAGTCGCCTATAAAAGATAAACACAATGGGGAACCTAGACAGATGTCATTCGATTAAACGTTTACCAATAATACATGTGTGTAGAAAAAACGAATTCTACTGACATAATTATTTTATATGCATTCAAAGGGCATATGCTTAAAGAACAAAAAATGGCAATAATGTTTTGAAGAATACCTCCAGAGGAACCACCTTTTAGGATACGCTAAGAATAATTCATAGCTTATTTTCCTGCAGAAAAATATTTGGCAGGTCCTGGTGCCAAAAGTATCTCCTAAAGGAAGGGAGGGGGGGGGGGGTCCCGGCCGGAACGACTCCAGGAAACCCTGGCCAAAAACACGTTCCCACCGCGTAACGACACACCATGTCCAGTAACATGTGTTTGGTTTGGGTGCTGGCCATGTGTGAGGAGAGATGGGGGTGAAAGTAAAGGGGAAGCTGGGTTTTTTTTTACACAGGATAGGTGTTCACGTCCGTGAACAACATCCCCACCTGGATGCCACCCAGATGAAATAGAGACACTGTTCGTGACGGGGGGAGAAGGGTGAAGTGGGGAGGGTTTCAGGGGCACACTGAGGGGGGGGGGGGCGTTTTTTGTTGTAAACAGGTAGAAAACAGCACATTGTCTTCTTTGCTCTTTTTTTTGCAGTTTTTGCACTGAATCTGCTCTCTGATCTTAATCCGCACCACCAGTTGGCGTTGTATTAATTCAAATGCTAATCTTTTATTTGCTGCGACGAAATTAAAATAAAATCTCCCTTGTGTGTTCCGTTTGCTGGAACAACAACGTGCCACAGCGACGGCGTCCCGACTTGTAAACAAGGCTTTTGGGTATGAAGACGATGCTGTGTTTTTTCTATCTCTCTGCACATCATTTTCTTTTAGAAATTAGCACTTAATTCGTTTTTAGCCCTTCTTCTCAGGATTTTTTTCCAACCTGTCATTAGCAGGACGGCACCCATTGCTGAAGAATTACTTCTTGAATGTTGTCTGAATGTTTGTGCCAACCTTGACCTACGATCTCAGCAGATGGGCTCGGTGATTGGTTGTTCATCAGTGGCACGCGCGCTACACGCTCACAACAAAAACAGGGAGAGCAGAGGAAACAAGAGAATAAATATATTTGTATGTCCTTGAAACTTCTTAACAGTTAAATGACTTTGGTTGTGAGCGGTGTTGCTTCCTATCTCACTAAGCAGGTGAGACGGATGGTTCCCTGATTCATTCAAATGAGCTCAAACAGACATAAGATAGGGTCTGACAAAACCTTAGGATTTAATTAATCTAGTTTTTTTGTAAATACATTTCAACCAGAGCCTGTTTGGACCTGCGCAGGTGTGATTTTTCAACCGCTCGATCCTGCCAGTAAGAGATAAGCGGTAGGATAAGGTAGTGGTTACTGGCTTGACTCCCAGCCAGAAGGGAAGGGTTTCTTCCTTGTTAGGGCTCTTAGGCAAGATGCCATACCCCTTCCTTCTCCTAAAACCTTATCTAAAATAATCCTTTGGATTAATGCTACGATGACTAAAGTGTCTTAATAGATGTCAGCACTCTCTTCTGACCTCTTGTACTCACCAGGTTCTTAGGCCTCGTGATAAAAAAACGGACATCCAACAGTTTGTCCTCTGTTATTCGATGAACCCCATCCGGACTGGAGGTGTTGAGGTTGGGACGACTTCTAGAAGCACGCAAGTGTAGAACTGGACTAGACTTGTTGGGTTGTCATGTGTTTGCCTTGTGTGTGTGTGTGTGTGTGTGTGTGTGTGTGTGTGTGTGTGTGTGTGTGTGTGTGTGTGTGTGTGTGCGTGTGCGTGCGCGCGTGTGTGCGCGTATTTAATAGCTGTTTCTGCTGTGGAGCGTGCGAGAGATGTTGTGCTGTGCCTGTCATTTTCTTTACTGCCTGTGACCCTGAAGTTTGCGTAACATCCTCTATCCCATTCAATTGTACCAAGCATGAACTATGTGTTAGATGATTACACATCAGCCTTTATATAAGGGCAGTTTATCATACCTTTAATTTTCCCTCTATCAATAAAGGACTCAAACAACATGGGCTCTTGAATAAATTGAAATTAGAAGATTATTAGCACAAGATGTGCTTACATGGCTATGTAACCACATATTTACCACATCAGCTAGCAACAGTAGTTGGTGTATTCTATTTAAAAAATATATTTAATAATCAATCACTGTTTCTTCTGTCAAGATATAAATAGTTTTTTAAACAAAGGGCCGCATTCTCTGAACTTTGATATTCCACAGATTTACTATTTACCAATATTTTGGCTATAAAATAGAAAAGTGTAAATATTTATACTAGGTATCCAGTTCAATGCAGAAATGATCTTAGTCAAAGCGAGGTTGGGTTAGAGATGCAAAGGGTCCAAACAAATGATGGATGTGGTAGCAATTGTGAGCAATTACATTCTCTGCAACTTGTGATATTCCACAGATTTACTATTTACCAATATTTTGGCTATAAAATAGAAAAGTGTAAATATTTATACTAGGTATCCAGTTCAATGCAGAAATGATCTTAGTCAAAGCGAGGTTGGGTTAGAGATGCAAAGGGTCCAAACAAATGATGGATGTGGTAGCAATTAGCTTGGCTGGCATCATTGAAACTGATAGCTAACCTAACACTATGGATGTTGTGAATGGGAAACAGGATGTAGGAATAGTAACGACTGGGTTTTGCAATTCATGCCGTCTTTGTTGGTCTGTGTTTCATTTTTATTCAAAGGTTGTACATATCAATACGATAATTTTTTTTTGCGCATATGAATACAGTGATTTGTGAATATCTGCTGTCATGAGATAATCCATTTCCTCAATGCTCGATATAAAATTAGCAGCAAAGATTTCTAAACAAATGCCTTGACTTCAACAAAAAATAAGACAGATGTCAGTCATACCAATCGACACAAGCCCCGAACGCCACCTGTTCAGCTCTGTCCTGCTAGTCAACCAGCTTGGTAATTGAAGGCTGTCTATAATAGTGAGAGCACTCATTATGGCATAGACTATTATGGTTGGTTAAGATAAGTCCAGAAGTAAACCGTTTCACCGCGTATACTGTGGCCAGACGCTCTCCCAGGTACAGAGCTTTAATTAACCTTTGAGGATCCGGGGGCCAGCTGAGAAACAAAAACACATAGAGTTACTGCAGAACATCTGAGTGAAAAATACCCCAATGGAAAATTCCATCAGACAACCTTTCCTTCTGGTTGGGTGTGGTCCAGATGTCTGCAATGTTGTCAAACCTGCTGAAAGACAATATAAGTATTTTGGTCTTGATTTGTTTCCGGGGGTTTTCCGTCCATGGAATTGAGATTAATGAATGCGTATATGGTGTGACGGCCAAGTAAATTTTATTATATTTTATTTTTGTAAGCTTAATTTCCAAGTCTCTGCGGCCCAGTGGCCAATGCTCCGCAGCCCCGTACCGGTCTGCGGCCCGGTGGTTGAGAACCTCCGGTTTAATAGACGCAGGTTTGGACGATTCACCATGTATTACCGCTATTTGCTGAATCTGTAGTTCCATGGAGATTCGTACGTGACTTTTATGACGTCTACTGTTCAACATTGTATAATAGCAATGCCATTCATGAGATGCTTTAAAAAATATCAGTTTTTTTATAAAAGATTTCTATTGCAGCTTTCTTTCTGGTACCACTGTAAATGTAGCACTGTAAATGTCAAATATGAAGCTCTTGTTTTGCCATTTGGATAAAATGAAACAATGTTGGCATATAAATACACACACCTATATACAGAGAGAATATTATTGAGTTGAATATTGAGTGCATCAATTGGAACATTGAATATTGATTTCAATACTAAGAATTTTATGCAAACACGCACAGACTCCAACACACACTGGCACACATGCAGGCTTTCGCTCGTTTCTAGAAAGTCGTGTGCACTTTAAAGCTTTCATTCTATTTTCGGGCTATTTTCCCTGAATGGGTTTGCTATCAAAATACAGTGCAGAGGAATTGCTTGAACAAGCTCACTGTCCATCACAACCTTTGCTGTTGCCATGACAACAAGTTGGGGAACTGTGAATTGGATTTGATGTAGGTCCACATAATTAACAGCTACAGTTTTCCATTGCAGTAAATGTATCGCCTGTCACACATAGGGTACTGTGCAGCAAGTTGGAGTGAGCATGTTGCTTTCTAGTATATATTGCTGTATTTATTGAGAGATCATAGCGCTGAACCAAAGCGCCTTCCTATGCTCGGTAGCTTTTCCTATCTCGGTTCCTCACTTTGCATCGGAATAGACGTGTTATTCCCCCGTAAAAACACAACAGCCAAAAGCCAGATATATCTCCTGCAGTGTAAAAAAAAATTGCACGATCCAAGCGATCTTTTAATCAGCATGACAAGCAGCACAGCTCATAAACACAGCACAGTCGTGTAAAGCAAGAGACGCCTTAATTCGGCGCTCTCAATGCACTCGCAATGCAGCGCTAAGCATTAACGCGCTAACATGCCGTGGTAATCAACACCCCTCGGTTTTTATAAGCACACCGCTGTCATCGCCCCGAGTAAAAGAAAAAAGATCAGCCAACGTGGAAATGCGAAGCAACGACAACAGGTGATCTCCGGGAATCACTCACACTCTTGAGAATGAGGCTCTCTGCTGTTACATATAACAGAAGGGGGTGGACTGACCTAGATGGGCAAGGGAAAACCGAATCTTTGGGGAAATCATGACAACTCAATTGAAATGCATTCTAAATGCTAACTGGGCGGGGAACTGGAGTGCATGCTAACAACAAACGCCTTGACATTCAATGGTTTCTACAGATTGTTCAAGGCTACCCACCTAGCTAACTAACATGGCCGCTGTGGCTGAATAAGGTCTATCTAGAGATGAGGGGGGACTTTTGATGCACTTACCTGGTGGCTCTATTTGGGTGAATTCCTTCGTTTGACATTTGAGACACGATTCGTATTGAAATCATTAAAACGACACTAAATTGCACGTTAGCTCTATAGTCGACAGTTTAAACTTTTGAGGAAAAATCGAGAAGATGGGGCAATAGACAACAGTGGGAACGCAGTGTGCGTTTAAACGACCACGCATCTAAAAGCAGAGCAAAGTTATGAGTAGGGAAACGCATGGATACATAATAGAGTACATCAGAATAACAACGTGCAAGAAGCCACAGGCTTTAGTATTTAGGGTGGAAAATGTATTTATTTAGATCAAGGGAACAATACATACTTGATAGTATGTAACTCTGCACACTAATATACCAGTGATATTTTTCCGCTCAAAGGACAGCTAAGAGACAGAAAGCATCACAGCCACACATCCCCTTATTATCCCGGATCAGAAAGCTAAAGGCCTCATAAGATTGCAAAATTTAATTTAGCATTTTGATTATTCTCGCAGTTTATCATAACAATTTCCCACGGGATAAATAAAGCAAACCGAAACTTCACATCTCTCTTGGTTCCATGTTTGAAAGGAACAGTGCATGATTGACCAGCATTTGCTGTTGATGAGTGGATGAGTGTGAATCTCTCTCTCTCTCTCTCTCTCTCTCTCTCTCTCTCTCTCTCTCTCTCTCTCTCTCTCTCTCTCTCTCTCTCTCTCTCTCTCTCTTCTCTCTCTCTCTCTCTCCTCCTCTCTCTCTCTTCTCTCTCTCTCTCTCTCTCTCTCTCTCCTCTCTCTCTCTCTCTCTCTCAATCTCTCTCTCCCCCCCCCCCCACACCAGTGTTGGAGTCACACTGACTTGTGTTCTCCTAAATAGACCAATCGCCCTTTTTCACACTTAGTAATGAATGACTTTCAGCAGCTGGTAAAGCTGTCATTAAGGCCCGTGGGCCGAACACCATTCCCGTTCCACTGATGGAGCGCGTGTTGAGCTCAGCTTCACAGGAGATCAGCCCCTTGTTCCAGAGTTATGAGAGCTGCCGTCCAGAATAGTGTGTGTTCAAACGTGTACAGGAGGACATGACATCAACATTCATCGTTTGTTTGGTTTCTAATAGCAGCAGGATAGTTTAAGGAATAGATAGATTGTTGTTTTTCTTGTTTTTTTTCTTCAAAGTTCGTTTGAAAATCTCGAAATCTGCATTTGTCACTACCAAGATAATGACGTCGATCAAGTTGATGATGGCGATGTGCGATGAAATGAAGACGGTTTTGATGGTGATGTAATGATAGGGATGATGGTGATATAATGATATAGATGATGTCGAATTAATGATAGTAATGTAATTAACAAAATGACGATGGAATGATGGTGAGGGCCATCAGGGGGGTGGTGACGTTGTCAGTGTTATTATGGTGATGAAGAGCATGATAATGGTGGTGATGAAGGGCGATGGTATTGATATTGGGACAGCTTGACGAGCTTGATGTTTAAAAAAAGGAACGGCCGGGGTTAACAGTCGATAGAGAGAGCTGCCAGTCACGTTCAGTAAAGCTGGGTTGAAGCCTACGAGAGCAACCGGCAGGGAAAAAATACATTCAATCCTTCGACCCGACCGCTCTGGGGAGACCGCAGAACGAGACGAGAGGAGGGAACACACAAAGGCATGGGGGAGAAGGAGGGGATTAAGGACCAGATCACACAAAGAATAGAAAAGGAAAGAAAAAAGAGACTTTAAAAAGAAAGTAAATGGGAGATGTTTGTTGCTTCTCGAGACCGCGCCACTTTGAGGAAAACCTCGCTTTTGATCGTATTCCACATAGATCGTCTGGCTAGGATGAACACTTGCACACACACACACACACACACACACACACACACACACACACACACACACACACACACAACACACACACACACACACACAACACACAACACCACACACACACACACCACACACACACACACACACACACAGGGTAATTGTTGTTCTCATGGGCCTAGCTTTGGGTGAGGCTCTCCTGTGACTCATACATTTTTCTGGCAAAAACGAGGGGAAAATAATTGCACCTGGTTTAGCGATCCCCAATTTTATTTTATTTTCTAAACCCTTGTAACACATTAAGTGTTTGTATGTGTGTGTGTGTGTGTGTGTGTGTGTGTGTGTGTGTGTGTGTGTGTGTGTGTGATGCATCAGAGCTCTGGGCTGCGCCAATCAGATCATGCGTCTCTTATGGAAACGTTGTGTACATTGGTGTGTCCAGGGTCAAAAGATTGACAATAACTATGGGTGTAACTGCTACAGACAAATTAATTTGGAACAATATATGTATGCATGTTTCCACATTGATGAACTAGGATGAGCACTTGCACACACACGCACGCACGCACGCACGCACGCACGCACGCACGCACGCACGCACGCACGCACGCACGCACGCACGCACGCACGCACGCACGCACGCACGCACGCATGCATACACACACACGCATGCATACACACACACGCATGCACACACACCATAAACACACACACACATACACCAGAGAGAGAGAGAGAGAGAGAGAGAGAGAGAGAGAGAGAGCGCGAGCCCCCAGGGGGAAAAGATGAGGACAAACCGATAGCACCCAACTGGAAACAGTTATCCGCTAGTGGCCCAAACAATCAAAAGGACGGTTTCTAACCCCCTCCCCATATGGCGGACCACATCTCATGCAGCCAAGGGTTGTAAAATGGTTGCTTCTGCAGCAGCTGGTTTTAATCTTCCAGATGAGCATCCAAGCCGATGCTATGGTCTGGACCAGCACGAGATCCGATCTGTGTGGGTCGGAGCTGATGGGAGATAAGCCGGCCGCGTGTTCCATCTGATACATAAAGATCAATAGGATAGCAAAATAAATGATGCCTACTTGGTCGGGGACAACGATGAAAGGTAACACACATTAACTGATGCTGTCACAGTGAGGTGGACCGAATCCTTCCTAAAGAGTTTATCTGGGATTTAAACCTTGACCGTCTGCACGGTAAAATGAAATGTACTGTCAAGCTTCAGGCTTCTTTCTTTTGATATATTTACATTTGAAGGGCAGAGAGAAGCTGTGCCTTTGAAGAAGAGGACATGATCCGTGGGCCTCGTTGCCACAATCTGGGAATTTTCAGGGAATCCCATCGGGATTAGGCATCTGGCACAAGATGAGGCCTATAGGGACACTGTGGACATTGGGCTCCGACCCAGTACCTTTAGTAACTCCATTATCCTGCCCCCAACAAATACTAAAACGAACAAGAAAGAGATACATTAAGGATTTTAGTAAATAAGCAATTGTTATACACTCTGTTGAACCTTACCATTTGATCGAATTGGAGTTCATTTTCACAGGTTACACTAGTTGCCTTAAAGATATTGTATTTACAACCATGTTTATATTTAAACATAGATTATGAAACAGGTATATCTTTTTTCAGGGTCCGTTTAAAAATACTTTTTATCACCAGAGACACCTGCTTCCCAAGGCTGTTTTGCTAACCCATGCAACTTACAGGTCCAGACAAAACAGAATTCATTTTACAAGGGTACGAAGGAATTTATTTGCAAATGTTTGTTCAAATATCTTAAATAACAGCCTATGACCACGAAGGAAGAAGATGTTTTTTTTAACTGGAGATGTCGACACTTGAAATACCGACATTCATCACTGCAGGCATAAATGTCAAGCAAGGATTTAAGATAAAGGGTTTATAGGGAGCGATGTGCAACTGTGTAGAGAAATCGCTGACTGTTCCTTTATTATTAGGAGTTTTAGAGTTTATTTTCAACGAGAATCTTTGATATGTTTCAAAACCCCCATCCCACTTGACATGCTTTGGTGCTGGCCTGCCGGAGAGGAGGTAAGACGACATCCTCACACCCCGGAATTAAGAGTGTCCTTGTTTGTCATTGATGAGCCACGGTCACACTGCGACTCAGCCCTTCATGCACGCGCACACACACAGACACACACACACTCACATGAGCACATTCACTCACTCACACACACACACACACACACACACACACACACACACACACACACACACACACACACACACACATACACTCACATGAGCACATACACTCACACACACACACACACACACACACACACACACACACACACACACACACACACACACACACACACACACACACACACACACACACACATATGGACGTGCACACACGCACACACAGAAAAACACACACACGCACACACACGAGCACACACACCCACACAAGTATGGACATGCACAAAGGCACACACAGACAGACAGACACAAACACACACACACAGGCGCCTGCACACGCACACATACTCCAGAACTCTTGCTAATACCCTCTCTCAGACACCAACACACGCATACCTTCACACTCGTGCACGGGGGGGGGGGGGGGTGGGGGGGGGCAGGGTTTTTTGCAACCCCTTCAATGCTAAACCTCGAAGAGACGCACGTCCCCCTGTGGAACAGCTGCTGATTACTGCCACGCTCAACACGTCTGCCGGGGGGGGAACAAGCGAGAGAGAGGGTTATCAGGAAGTCCCCACAACGCTTGGCTTGTCATCCCTTTCATCCCGCCTTCCTCCTCCTCGGGATTCGACAGCTTTTCGTCGGGTTGGATTAAGTCCCGCCTGCTCCCCTCATTACGCCCGCTCCCCATGTGCTTACATCAAACTAATCTCCTCGGACACTCGACATTATTAATCGTTTTTGCTCCTGTACATAACAGCTTGCGCATCGCTACCCATGAACGCACAGAGAGAGAGAGAGAGAGTGGCAGAGATTTCTGGGTGGTACGAAATACAAAATGAAGGCAATAGCTTGAGAGGCCCCCATGAGCCCCCATTTTTTGGGGGTAACTGACAATTTGGGGTGTGTTTGCCTCGAGCGATGGCGTCCCACGGGACCAATAGGATCCTGCTTCACCACTGGGCGAATTTCTGAGGGTTTATCTGAAAATATCTTACCCAAAGTAAATGGATTTTATCCCCACAACTGCAAGGGCTTTAGAATGTAATCATGGTACTAAAGAACGATAGCAGCTTTGTGATTATCTAAAGTGAAATATTGAATGTGGATACTACTAGGTCGGAGTGAATATTTACAACACCGCATAAGTGGAAGATTCAATTTCCGCCTGAAATAAATGCCATGTTTTAGAATGAATCCCACCATTATCAGTTGTTAGCACTATAGTTCTATAGGGTAGACCTTTATATAAAGTAGTATTTAGCCCAATAGAACTATAGGGCTAAAACACAACGTATGATTCGTTTCTGGGTCAATACAGTATGTGATGCCAATTAAGCCAATTAAGGCACTCGGACGTCACGAGCGCAACACCAACGCACTGCCTTGGCGGCAGAGTGGAGCGTTCCACATAGCGTTTTGAGGAGAATGGCAAAAACCTAGGAAATTTCCAGTTTTTACTCTGATTGCGGACTAATTTAGTCCCCAATTGATAAAATGGCATAGATTACTATGTGGACAATCATATACGACAAATGACCACGTTTAAAACAAAACAAAAAGTGGCTTTGGGTTCACTGGCTCTTTAATTTCTTGTGATGAAAGAGTAACATTGGAATGCATTAATCAACCTGCAATATATAAGAATGAAGCAATGAAGATAACTTTCATATAATTCTAGCTTCTGGTCACTGGTTGTGTAGAGCTGCCACTCTGACACAAACACACACTTACACTCACACAAAATCACACTCGCACACTCCAGAGAGAATTCAAGGAAACGACTGTTTCCTGGTTTTCCTTGGGCCCCAGAGGGCAACCTGCCCCAGACCTAGACCCAAGACTCCCGCCAGCATGGCTTCCCTTGGCAGCCCTTTGAAAAGCAGCTGATAAAGCTTTGTCGTTAGAAAACCCAGGCTATGTTTTTCTGTTACTGTTTACATTCTGGGTGGAGGGATGTGTGATTGAAAGTGCTTCCAGCTGGATTTACTAATAGCTTTGGAACGGCTCTCAAAAAGACCACATAGTTCATGGAGAAAGGGCCCGAAGTGAACGGCCTCGGCCACAACATTCTGCGCATGGATTCAGCGGCTCACACAGTAGATTTAATTGGGCAATGGCAAGGAGAGAAACAGGGCTGGTCCGCAAAGTGGAGGGCTGTACAGTTGAATTGTCACTCTAAATTAATGTCGTTACTGAATGACACTACTATTCCAATGGCCAGAACATACGCCCATGAGCTAAGAGAAGCTGTGTTCGAAATCATTCCCTATCATGGATATAGTGCACTATAGTGGTGTTCAAATTCTCAGTGGTTAATTTCATGCACTATATAGTGCAATTAAAATACCCAAAATTTGGGTGTACATACAGATGTTCCCTACATGTTACTCTCGTGTACCACAATGCAATGCGGTCGTGTTTTTCCGGAGCAGAAGAAGAAGCCGAATATTAATAACCGCAAAACGACATAGATTTAATGATGGAGTCTCCGGCTTTCGTTTCGAAATGTCTACAATTTATTTGGGATTTAACATAGAAAAGTTAACATTCAAAATGAATAAAAAAAAAAACCTTGAACAAGGAAATGTAACATTCAACATCAATACAACCTCCAGCTTTCCTCGTGAGTGCCCGGTTTGTTTACATGATGTGGGCGCATCCGTCTGCGTCACACAAATACCCGGCGCATTTACTGACGCAAAATGACATTTAGAAATGTTCAGCATAGTGTCCGAATTCTCGTTTGTTCGTTCCCTATATAGTGCACTATATCATGAACACTATATAGGGAATAGTGAGTGAGTGAACAGGGAACGATTTCGAACACAGCTACAGAGTCCGCCCCCCCCCCCCAAAAAAAGATGGTGAACTCTTAAAGACGTCAAACTGTCAAACAAATGTTGAACAAATCCTCCTATAGAAGTAAGCATGGGAATTATGAGAATCTCTACTTAGCGAGCCATTTGATGCGTGAAGGCTATCACCGCGGCTAACAATGCTCAATGGAAACCACACGTTTCTGCCATGCTATCCCATTTCACTAGCCAGGTCCTATGCTAGCTCGCTGGAAACACCAGAGCCCTCCCAGGCATAGGTTCACCAAGCTCTTGCCTCAAATGATCCATATGTATAAACTGTGTGGTTTACTAAAAAAAAAAAATCCCCCATCTGCGTCCAATTAGTCCTGTCGTATAATCCAGCACTGGATCAAACCGAGCTCCGAGACTTTACCAGTTTCACCACAGTGGAGGCCCGGGGAGTCTGGTTTCCTTTGAGCTCCCCCAGACATGGCTCTCTGTGTGCTGCTATGATAAAGCACCTGAAGAACACGTTTCATTTCACATTGGATGTGGGGGACCCCTCTAGCAGATTGATAGAAAGTCGCTGCTTGGGAATATGTGTGTCTAAGTGCTGTTGTGTATATTTGTGTGTGTCTGTGGGCTCCTTTCTATATGTGTGTGTGTGTTCCGACGTGTATGTGTGTGTGTGTTTGTGTCTGTGTGTGTACGTGTGTCGTACCCACTGTCATGTTACGTGTATAGCACCGGGATGCTCCTCCTAAGCTGCCTATTATCAGGGCTATCCAACACGGATCCCCTGTGTCTCCAGGGCTTACACCAAACTAATCATCGTGAAGAGCTCCGATCAAATCACATCTCGCTGTTTCAATTATGAGGACAAACTCTGCAGTGTGTGTGTGTGCGCGCGTGTGTGTGTGTGTGTGCGTGTGCGCGCGCGCGCGCGCGTGTGTGTGTGTGTGTGTGTGTGTGTGTGTGTGTGTGTGTGTGTGTGTGTGTGTGTGTGTGTGTGTGTGTGTGTGTGTGGTGTGTGTGTGTGTGTGTGTGTGTGTGTGTGTGTGGAGGGGCTAGGCTAGGCAGAAACATTGGAAGAATAAGGACATGATTAGTTCCAGCAGACAGAGAGAATAGAAAGCCCTGCTGGCTGTTAATGTCAATGTGTTTATATCTTTATCAGTAAATCATCTTTAAAAAGTTAAACACCCCTGAAGAATGTGTGTATCTTACCGCAGAGCTTGAGGACAATGTTGGTACGGCTGGGAACACTCGAACCCCATACACAAGAGAAGGAGAATACGGGAGTAGGAAATATGTAAGCAAGCGATGTCATACTTGGCTCCAATAGCTATATTTACACTAGCTACATATCCACTATATTTGATAGTGTCAACGTCTAAGGAGCTGGCCAATGTTGTCTAGAATATCATTCACTCCTCTTCTATGATTATGCACCTTAAAGGAATCACGTGGAAGTCAGCGATAGCTTTTAAAGACGTATGCTTTTGGCAAGGTCAACTTTCAAATCCAAGGAATGGGTTGTGACGGTGGCTATTGGTGCAAAATTAATAAGGAACAGAAATCCCCATAAATGCTTACAAGATATCAAATCAAAAAAAGAAGATAAAAAAAGATATGTTCTAAACCATAACTTTATCTTCCGCTTTTAATTCAGCAACTCAGCAACCGAAGAAGAATAACTCTTATCCTGCATGTGTAAACATAAAGCAATGACTGGAATCTCTCTCTCTCTCTCTCTCTCTCTCTCTCTCTCTCTCTCTCTCTCTCTCTCTCTCTCTCTCTCTCTCTCTCTCCTCTCTCTCTCTCTCTCTCTCTCTCTCTCTCTCTCTCTCTCTCTCTCTCTCTCTCTCTCCCCCTATATGTCCCCCTTATTCTTTCTTACATTAATGCTAAATCAAGTCGAGGGGACCACGTGGGATCCACAAAACCGCTCAATCCATTTCAGAAAATAATCTTCATTGAGAGTTATGTCAGCACTTTTTGGGACGAGAACATGAGCCTCACCCAATGCACCTGCCCTGCTCTCTATCCATCAGGCTAATCATCGCCAGACTTTGCAGCTTTGGCAGAGTTTCTCCAGGACAGCGAGAGAGTATCATTATGATACGTCATGGTGATGTTGAGAGATGTTCTCTGGGACACAAAGCTTATTGTATAACTACCGGGTCTACGATGACTTGACTGGGTTTTTCCTTCATGACAAATGTGATCTAACGTGTGTGTGGTGTGTATACATGTTTAAGCTCAGATGGCTACGATATTTTCGTCTCGGTGCGTCATTTCATTTGAGAACGGCAAATCGCCCACTTAGAGATGCTCTTGTCCACGTCCGGTCTTTCTTTGTAACGGTTTTATTAAATCACATTGTCAGTCAAATCTGACAATGCTGATCCGTGCTAAGCGGAGACCCTGGGTTCTATGGAGGTATTCGCGCTGCAGCAGTGGCAGTTATCCAAAACAACGGCTGTACAAGAAGGGCCTCTTTGTTCCGCTGTCAATGGACATGGAGAGCCTGTATAAATGTTGGAGAGTAAACACTAGAGAGGTAAGTGAACCAGAGAACCGCCCGCTGCAGAGCCCAGTGTCGCCGCGTTGTCACAGCCTCTGTGTTCGGTAGAGGACATTATGGGGACTTTGCTTTGTCCTAAGCCATTAACTGGAGAGCAGTTGCAGGCGTTGGGGGAGATTATAGGTTAGCGTTTTAACCACACGTCTGGTGTGAGAGTTCATTTGGAATGATGATGCATAAAATCGCATACGAATGGATGCACATATGCATAAATATATACGCAAACACACTCAGACACACACACACATAAAAAAAACACACACACACACACACAAAAGCAAACAAAGTTAACATATGAGCTTCTGTTGCTAGGATACCATTCATCGCTAAGTGAATAAGGGTGAAAGGTGGCACAGGAAATGAACACTGAGTTCACACGCGGCAGGACCAGCTCTCTCAGTCTGCTGTAAAGTAAAGGTTGTGAGGTTTTAAGTAACCTCCCAACCCATATGCACAGAGACATACGATTTTCATTCTTAAAGGTGGGATATGAGTGAGCAAGTCAGAGTAAGCTGGAAGGTAGACAGGCAGGTAGGATAGGTAGGAAGACGGACAGGTAAGCCATCCAATCACTTCATTCTGACAGATATTTTTTTATGTCAGAGATTTTCATTCATTGATTGCTGTCGGGATGTGAAGTTAATTTTTCAGATTGGCCCACCCCCACAGCTGGGGCCCTATTTAAACGGTCTGAAACGCAAGTGAGAAGCGCCAAGCGCAAGTAGCTTTGTGGGCGGTTCTTTGGCGATGTCGCTGTTTTACCGGCACAAAAATGACTCTTGCGCCCGGCGCAAATCTAAAAAGGGTTGGTTGGAAGTAGCCGAATTACCCGTAGGTGTGGTTTGGGCGTAACGTGCAATAAACCAATTAGAGTGCAAGTTCCCATCCCCTTTAAGAGCCATGAGCGCATTTGAATCTGACGAGTTGATATTTTGACAGCGCGTCTGCAGTCTCTGATGAGACAGATGCACATGAATTTCAAACTTCAAATGGCTCAGATCATGGCCAAATAATATGGCCTAATTCACACATGGAATCAGGTTTTCTTCCACAACTTCAGAAATACTGAGTCCTCAAATACATTTCGGCAAAGAAAACTTAACACGCATATGATATGCGGTAAATGTTGTCCTATTTAATGATATACGCAATACATTATAAACATTGTTTCTTATCAGTATTGTATGCATTATCGTTATCAACTTGTGTTCCTAATATGCCTTTGTCCCCCCGTTAATATACATTGCCATGGACTGTATGATGCGTTACGTGTTTAGTTTTCGTGTGTTTAAACAGATGGACTCACACACGTGCGCCTGCATTCATTCATTCATTTACACATACGCGCACGTCGCATTCATTCATTCTTTTTAACACTCACTTACGGTAAAACAATGTTTTCTCACGATCAAATACTCATCAACCCTAAAAGTTATGGGCATGTACACGATGTCTGTGTCAAGAAAATTTGCAAACTAGCAACCGGCACATGCGCCAGTGATTAGGTCAATTGCGCCGGATGCAAGAGAGGACCCCTGGTGTGTTACGGAGCAGTTATGGTCATTGATCCTCTCTGATCCCTCAGCACTCCTTCTGTAGGAGGCCTCTGCCTTTGTAAGTGGCCCCAGTGGGGCCCTAATTGGCATCCCTGAGCAGAAAGCCAGATCCTCCTCAGTATTTGGCCAATTTATATTGGCCAAATATTTCGTCTTCTGCACCCACTCCTTCTGCTATGTGCCCTCATCATACACGATGAGACCATAAGCGTGAAGCCATCCCATAAGTGCTGCATAACCCACACGGCAACTGCAAGAGATTTACTAGAACTAAGGCATCTGGACCATAACGGTGCAATGTGCGATGTATTTATTTTCCTTTTATTTGCAGGTGTTGTGCTGAAATATGTTCACAGTGAAAGCCCTGATGCTCAATATGGATTTATTCCTCAGATAAAAAACTACCATAATCGATTCCATTGAGAACACGTCTCAGTTTGAACTGACCCGTATGCGTGAAACTGAGAAGTCACACGTACCATTCAGGGAAGTAAACATTGAGGCCACTGAAGTCAGCATTAATTGTGCTGACACGGTGTGGACAATTTGACACTGGTGGTTTTTTTTTTCCTTTTCATTTCTAAAGCTTAAGGTTTAATTTGTTCAAGCAAAAATATTATTTTAATCAAAATTATGCTGATCTTCAAGGCTTAGGCTACGCTATGGTTGATGATCGCACAGTAATATATTAGATATAAATATATTATATAACATCTGCAAACTGTGAGGTGTAACACTGTGCATCATTCTCATTATCCAAAACAATCGTCCAAGCATTTCAAGAGGTGTTTGCACTTGTTTGGCAAGATGTAACCAATCACATCAGGGGTACACTGGCTGAATTGCTCTGCCCAATTAAATACACCCGCCCAAGCAGAAGAAATATCCACATATCAAGGGATTCCTCTTGTCCCTCAACACCTCAACCCTGCCCAA
Organism: Melanogrammus aeglefinus; assembly: GCA_900291075.1. Taxonomy (NCBI): domain Eukaryota; kingdom Metazoa; phylum Chordata; class Actinopteri; order Gadiformes; family Gadidae; genus Melanogrammus; species Melanogrammus aeglefinus. Next base: position 98,549 of record OLKM01001048.1, on the reverse strand, counting down.
GAAGGCTCATCAAATACATATTCATACAAAGCAAATATTAAATCACAGTTCAGCGAGATACAATTAAAATGTTTGTATTTCTTCATCTCATTTGACTAACATGTTTTGGTCTCGCAGTGTGTGATTAAAACTAGGGCACCAAACCATGTCTAGGTAATGTAGTACGCAACAAATATTCTGTTTTTGTGTTATTGTTCTTTTACGTGAGTATGTGTTATGAAGCAAGGGCCTGTGACGGAACAAAAAGTGAGGAGGAAATGGCTAGCAACTAATCACATTCATACATTCATGAAATGGGCCCCGCTAGCAGACACGGTGCTCGTTGTGAAACTTGATTGGTGATGATGAATAGGCAGTCAGAGGAAAAGAAGAGCTCGCTATGTTTCTGAAGGTGTCTACACTCCAAACATATCTGAAAAGCTTGTGCTTTCGTCTGGAAGGTGAAGGGAGAGGGAGAGCGGAAGGAGGGAGAGATGGAAGGTTTAGAGAAAGAGGATGAGAGGGATAACAAGATGAAGAGAGACACAGAGGGAATGAAAAAGAGGAGAGGAGAGAGGGAAAGAGGAAGGGCAGGAAGGGAGAGAGAAGTTAAGAGGAGGATGGGAGGAGCAGGATGGGAGGATGCCGGGGGAGATGGAAGGTTTTATAGGAAGGAAAGAGAGACCAGACTAACCGATATCTAGTTGGAATCGGGTTTCCAAGGACTTTCAGCCCTCCCAGTTGCTGTTGGTCTTCGGTAAATGCAATAAAAAAAAAACGGGCTCCTTAGTCTTCAATTAGTTATAATACATTTTTCCTTCCTGTAAAAAAAGAACCGGGAGCTTCTGAAAAGGAAAATTGCAGTCTTTCATCTGGTGATTGAAAGCTTGTCTTATCTCCTCCGTATTGAGGCAAAATGACTCCATATTCCTTCAATCCCTTCTGCTCTGCCTGGATACGATTTAATAGCGATCTACAGTACCACAGCCATTGCAAAATTGATTTGTGTGTGTGTGTGTGTGTGTGTGTGTGTGTGTGTGTGTGTGTGTGTGTGTGTGTGTGTGTGTGTGTGTGTGTGTGTGTGTGTGTGTGTGTGTGTGTGTGTGTGTGTGTGTGTGTGTGTGTGTGTGTGTGTGTGTGCACTTGTGTGTTTGTACATACAATATGTGCATATGTAGGCCTGTTCCTGTGTGTGTGTGTATGTATGTGACTCTGTGTATGGTGTGTGTGTGTTGTGTGTGTGTGTGGTGTGTGTGTGTGTGTGGTGTGATGTGTGTGTGTGTGTGTGTGATGTGTGTGTGTGTGCTGTGTGTGTGCTGTGTGTGTGTGTGTGTGTGTGCGTGCGTGCGTGCGTTGCGTTGCGTGTGGGCTGATGCATGTGTTACTGCAGTACAGTCAAAGATACGAGGTTATCCGTGTACACTGGCGTTATCTGATACGCCTGCCTCGAGTGGTAGTCTTGGCTGTGGGTCAGGGACGTACAAAAAATGTTCGACAAATTTAAAATGTGCACAGTTAATTCTTAAGCTGTTTTACTGAACTCACGTGAACTTACCCAACTGAAGAAGGACATGATTGTGCATTTCATTGTTTCTTTGAATAGTGGTGGACCCCGCAGATTTCTTGCAACAGGCTGCCCCCTATTTTGTGAAATACTCATTGGATGGAGGCCAAATGTGTCACATGGTGGATTGGGAGAACCTTAGGAAACCAATATTGTCGATAAGAAATGATTCAAATGTCTAACCCACGCTGATTCAAGATGGCCGTGTAGCTCCTTGGCTAAAAGATTAGCATTTCATATGCTACAGCGCAAGGGCCAATATCTGGTCTAGAATAGATAGTATTGCAATGCACTGTATGACAACGCTGTTTGGGTAATCAACTTACCTAATATACTCCAGTTTTGTCAATACAATTGAGAAAAGGTTATAGCCTCTATGTATATAATATTCTCCACTAATATTTGTAGAGAATATATGGACGGACAGGCAGTTAGGAACCTGTTCAGACAGGCTCAGTGAGTGCCAGGTATAAAGGCCTGGTCACTGATCATTATCCCGTTGACGTCATCTCACCTGAGCTCAGGTGAGTCATGCGTTTCCTTTCCCATGTTTCACCACTGCAGGTATGCCATCATCACACATGACACACACACACACGCCTGGGCTTGTTCTGCTGTGGCTTTCTCTCTCTCTCTCTCTCTCTCTCTCTCTCTCTCTCTCTCTCTCTCTCTCTCTCTCTCTCTCTCTCTCTCTCTCTCTCTCTCTCTCTCTCTCTCTCTCTCTCTCTCTCTCTCTCTCTCAAAAATTCTCTGACTTCCTCTTCCTCTCCCTCACACACTTCTCTCTCTCACGCTCTGCCGCTCTACCTCTCACTCCCTCTCTCTCCCCCTCTCTCTTTCTCTCTCTAAACAAAGATATAACGTGTGTGTGTTTGCAAACCAGCCATGTTTTCAGTGCAATTGACACTATTCTGTAACTTAACACCCACACACAGTCATATTCTTAATAAAATATGCATTATGAATTATCATAGACATCGTCAGATATTACATCATGTATATTCTAAGGATCCGTGAGGCACGACTACTCCAGAACCTTCACTTAAAGGTCCCAGCGCATGAAAATGTCACTTTATGAGGTTTTCTAACATTAATGAGTTCCCCTAGCCTGCCTACAGTCCCCCAGTAGCTAGAGATGGCGTTAGGTGTAAAACGAGCATTAGGTATCCTGCTCTGCCTTTAAAAAAATGAAAGCGCAGACGCTCCGATTCCATTTTGGCCCCATATGTCGTCATAAGGGGCCACGTTACCTCCACTTTCTCTGCCTTGCCCGCCCAGAGAATATGGCCCTCCAATGAGAAAATGAACTACGACCGTGCGAGCGCAACGTGTGTGTGTGTGTGTGTGTGTGAATACTAGTGGTGCAACGGTTCACGGGTTACCCGTGATCCGTACGGATCAACCCTCAGGACAATTCCGGTATTAACAACATCATCAAGTATCGTAGCGAAATACAGTTTCTGTTGTGTTTTATTTGGCGTTCCGTAAATCCCATTGAAACGGGAATCGGAAACGGACATGTTTATGTTTGGTTGTAGTCTTTTCGCTCTGTTCTCCGTATCAACAGTAGGGCTAGAACCGAGCGAAAAGACTACAACCAACCCCCCCTTGCAGTGAGCAATGGGTCTTCCAACCGAAATCAATGGATTTACAAAATGCCAAATAAAACACGACAGGAACTGTATTTCGCTACCATACTTGATGAAAAAAAAGAAGATGAGGATGTCTGCATTGCCTGGGGAGAGTGTAGACTCTAAACTCTCCCCAGGCAATGCAGACATCCTGAATTGTAAATCCAGGGTTAGGAATTATTTACTATCCATGTTAAAAAGAAGAAGGAATAATGCCTCAGATTGCAATTTTTTTTAAATATTGACTATGCTTAAAGGAAGCCGGATTATTACCTAATTTTTCACTTTATTTTGTTTTGACACATTTGAAGATTTTATTTAAAGTCACATTTGTCGTGTTATTTTTAATGTTGTTGTTGATCCGAAAATAATCCGACCCGTTACTCAAAAACCGTGACACGATCCGAACCGTGAGTTTTGCGATCCGTTGCACCCCTAGTGAATACACACAGTGTAACGCAAGTGTTATACAATTCTTTATGGCGCATATCACGTCAGGTTGTCTCTGGTATTTCCGCACCGAAACTCGTAGTGGGGGAAATCTCAGCCATGGCTGAGAAGAAATCAGCGGAAAGGAACTTTGGCTTTGACTCCCTGAAGTAAATGAACATGGAGGAGAAAGGGATTGTTGCTCGCGATTGTCTCCCGCCGGAGACCACCAGACACTGTCCGCTGCCGAGGCGGTGGTCCTTCGGCAGCGTGTAGCGGGGCTCCGGTGGGAGACAATCGTGGGCAACAATCCTTTTCTCCTCCATGTCGCGGTTCAGTCTACTTCAGACTGATGTGGAAGTGGAAGAACCAGAGACTTTGGAGAACCCGACGTAAATTCATAATATCGTCTGGAGGCGCACAAAGCTTTTGGCCTTGATAGTGTAGCCTACATATTGTATGATATTGATATCTATGTATAACATGATATTATTTAGATATAGAGTTCCAGGACTCCCGCTGGAGCACCCAGACTAGAATATTTACAGAACACGGCCAAAAGCTGTGTGCTCCTCCTCGCCATTGTGATTCATCCACTGTAAACACGAGCGCATGGTACCATGGCCGCAATCTGCTCAGGGCCACAACCCCACCCTCCACCATGACCCGCCTTAGAAAATTAAATCCACAAAAAAAATTATGTCCACAAACGTGCTATTTGTGGATATTTTCTATTTTTCCAATATTTGATCTTTACTAGATAAAAAAAACTTTAATATGAAAAGGTAATTATTTCACCCCCAATAAAACAAAAGGACAATATGGCCATTTAAGCCTATAATTAAAAAGTGATGACCTATATTTTTAGTGTTGAAATTACCAAGGAAGTCCAGCATATTCCTCATTGCAGACATTACAACAACCAACAACGCTCACAGGAATCTTCTGTGTGATTATTGTGGAATGCTAGCGATAGCAAAGTACACGCGAAATGTATCACCACACCAATTGCCTTAAAATAAACATTTAAAGTTTGGTAAGCATACGTTTTTGTATGGTAATATTCTGTTTGTTATTGTTTTATTATAATTGTACGCTATCGGCTTTAAAAATATATATTCTCTGTTTTAAACTGTGAAAATCATGTCACAAACCTAACTATTAGGCGTCCATTAGATACTAATCGTATTTACCATAACACTACGGTTGGAGATCCAATTCATCTTTACCATGAAGTCAGTGTGGGCTCAACGATTATATTGGCTTATCCCCAGCTCCTGATTCCACATCTCTATACTGAGTCAGAGGTGGAGACAAAACCAAACAGAGATGCTCAAAATATTTTTTTTTGCAAGTCCAAGTCCCAAGTCTTTGTTCAAAAGTCCAATGCCATGTTCCAATATCCATACTATCCGTACTTAATAGCCTAAGTTTGAGTACGTAGGGCGTTCCGATTCAGATCGGGCGAAAATAAGTGTACTGAAAGGACCTGGATGGTGTACTCAAAATGGTCAAACTGCGAAGTGCGTGGCGATGTACACTTTTCATACTCAACGGCAGCCATTTTAGCTACGTAGCGGAAGAGGGCGGAGCCAGGCTGAGCCAAAGTCTTTGCATTTTCCACATAGCCTGAATTTATTTAGTCATTTTGCACAAGTTAAGTCTTTGGTGACGAGTTAAATCGAACACATCATTGAATGGGCCAATACTGAGACGTCGGAGAACCCGACGCAGTCGTTCGAGATTTTATAATATCACTTATAATATCTAGAATATTTACAGAACACGGCCAAAGGATGTGTGCGCCTCGCCATTGCGATGCATCCACTGTAAACAGAGCGCATGGTACCGTGGCCGCAAGCTGCTCGGGGCCACACCCCCAGCCTCCTCCTTGACCCGCCTCTCTCCTCCTCATTTGCATTAAAGCTACAGACACCGAAACGGTGCGTTTGGGGAAAGCTCAATGTGAACCACGGCTGAATTTCAGGAACGTCTTCAAATACTGTGTTTGGGGCCCACTAATATCTATATTAAAGCATCCATAAAGTAGCATGCCATGAGACCTTTAACTTTATGCAATATGACTTCTAAATAATTGTATTATTACGTTTCTTAGAAATATACATACCTATACACAGAACAATAATAGGCCTAATGATGAATAAGAGCAAAATTAACGTTTATATATAAATAGTGTGTGTTTTTAGTATTTATTTATTTATTAATGTGAAGTTTCTTATTTAATAATTGTGTGCTGTCGATTATATTAGAGTTATGGTTCATTTGTTGAGCTGACTGAAATGCGTTATACGCCTTTAAGAAAAGGCGCGACGCAAAAACCACATAGGCCTACCAGCATTTTTATAATCAGCAAACTACATTTGATCTGCAAAATTCTCAGTCACGGTTTAGGGATGTGCTTATCAACGTGACCCTACAAACCTATATTTTCCCTAACCATTTTGCTAACACAGGTTCAATCAGAGACATCCGTTCTAAATGACGGTACTATGAGCCCTGAAGCCGCACAGGCCTGCGGTGACACATCAGAAAGACTGGGCGACTTCTTTTTTGTTAACGATAAATTCTACAATGCCAATTGATGTGGATATGCATATAAAAAGGTAGGCCTAATTGATATGAGGTGGTAACATAAAATCTTGTTTTTTATGTGTTATTAGTGTTAGTTTATTAGTATATATTAGTACTATTTTTTATTATTATTAATAATAATATTATTATGGGCTCATTCACTGTGCCAATTGAACGCGCCACTTGATATGTGACGTCAGGTGTACCTCTTCCAAACCAGAAAAACGCCTACCAACCCGAGTGACTCAGTGGGACTGCTCACACCAACGCGTTGTCTGACTCACAATTGAATTCAACGATCTTTAATAAATATTTAACTGCTGACATTCTTTAGAAAATGACTCAACAGGTGGTAAAGTCGTTTACCGTTGGACAACGTTTAGCAGTGCAAAGAGGAGAGCCTCGGGTCTGTCACTTTCATCGACTCGCCATGCAGCTAAGAACGTCTTGCGATTGTGTTTCTAAAAACCAAACGCAGAAACGCTTTGATTTTAAACATTGTGCTTAATACTGCTGGCTACAACATCATGAAGAGAATACCTACACACCAGATGCATGCCTCCGAAACACCACACCATGTAGGCGATATTATGTTTTCTATATAGGCCTAATAATAATAATAATATAAAAATAAACAAACCAAAGACCGAACACAAGTAAAGTCAGATATTTTCTTAATAGCTTATTGCTAGGTTTGCAAACGTTTGACTAATGAAATAGGGCTACTGCCGTTGTCGTCCTACCGAAACATTACACCGAAGTGTGTCAGAGAGGAGGGGGGAGTGGTCCTGCCAGCAGCAAAATATAAGAGTAGATCCACAACAGCTGACAGTCGCAGCCTCGCGGTGGAACTGCTTGGAACAAATCACTCGGGATCGTAACTTGGGTGAGAGTGGAGCGAAGCGCTTGGACGCGACGTTTACGCGCTCCGATCAAGCGCATTGTTTGGCTTGGCACTGTTCTCTCGGACTTGATCAGATTGAGACCCATACGCATGGAGAGCGACATGATTTTTGCAGACGGATTTCAGTGAAGAGGTAAGAGACATCTAAAATACACGTCACTTTCAAACCTTAAATAAATACCTTTACAGATTAATACACGCATGCTGTAGATTACCATGACGCATTCAGTAAAAGCTTCCTAGCCAAAGGGGCTTGCAGGTGTAGCTGAGGAATCCAAACATTCCCTTGGTATGATTGGATATTTTTAATTGCGTTATAGAGATCATTCCCGTAGAGCTAGTTTTTATAATTCCATTTTGTTTAGCAAAAAACGTATACCTACCTTCAAAAGTTGATGCTCCACTTAAAAATATACAAATATATGTGTAGTTAATTTTTTTACCAATATAAATAATATAATTCATGTACTATTAATCACATAGTCTATCTATTCATATAACCTACTGTAATTCGACACACCTTTATAATTATGTAGAAGATATGTGTTATGTTTAGTTTTTGGGCAAAAAAAACATAATTTTCTGGTCGACCATGTATGCCTTTCACGTTAAAGGACGTTTTAAGGATGCATCTGCTTTGCTCTTTAAGGTTGGAGCAACCACTGACATTAGGTGCCATACTGCAATGCCTTTACGTTATCACAGTGATGATATTTAAAGTCCAGAGCACTTTGTGAAGTTCAACATATGACCTCTGTGCTCATGCATGGCCTGTGATGCACTCTGAACATAAACAGCCGTTTCATTCAGTATTTTTTTTATTCCTTCCAGCTAGTGCCGCTGGCAGAGAAGGACCCGAGTCACACACATTGCTTATCTATTTCCAAGAAGAACCATTGTCCAGGCAGCTGTTCCTCCAATGTGGGAATTGGTTCTGGTCTCCTCGCCAGGCTGAAATCTTCCCGGGTCAGGACATCCGTCATGGCGGCCTTCCTCTTTGGGCTGCTGTTCTTCGCCATGCAGTCTCCCCCCATCCCCTCCGCACCCGCATACTCCTCCTCTTCCTCGTCCCTCCTTCCTCCTCCGAGCGCCAACGGCGCGGCCCGTATCGCCCACCCCAACGGGACGGTCCAGCAGCTGCCCGACATCGTGATCATTGGCGTGCGCAAGGGCGGCACGCGGGCCCTCATCGAGATGCTGAGCCTGCACAGCGACGTGGCGGCGGCTGAGAACGAGGTGCACTTCTTCGACTGGGAGAGCCACTTCCAGAAGGGCCTGCCCTGGTACCTCAGCCAGATGCCCTACACGCTCCCGGGGCAGCTCACGGTGGAGAAGACCCCCGCCTACTTCACCTCCAGCAAGGTGCCCCAGCGACTCCAGCAGGTGAACCCCGAGGCGAAGCTGCTGCTGATCCTGCGGGACCCCACGGAGCGCGTGCTGTCGGACTACACGCAGGTGTACTACAACCGCCTGCTGAAGCACAAGCAGCACCAGCCCATCGAAGAGGTGCTTGTTCTGAAGGACGGCGGGGTGAACCTGGGCTACAAGGCGCTGAACCGCAGCCTGTACTACGTGCACATGCAGAACTGGCTGCGCTACTTCCCGCTGGACAGCATCCACGTTGTGGACGGGGACGCGCTGATACGGGACCCCTTCCCCGAGGTGAAGCGGGTGGAGAGGTTCCTAAGGCTGGAGCCGCAGATTAACGCGGCCAACTTTTACTTCAATCGGACCAAGGGCTTCTACTGCCTGAGAGACCACGGCCGGGAGCGCTGCCTGCACGACTCCAAGGGCCGGGCCCACCCGCGGGTGGCCCCCGACATCCTGCACAAACTCTACCGCTTCTTTCATGAGCCCAACAGGAAGTTCTTTGAGATGGTGGGACGCACCTTCGACTGGAACTGACTGCACCTTCGACTGGAACTGACTGCACCTTCGACTGGAACTGACTGACAACCCGCTGCTAGCGTAGCGGGTTGTGCCCGCTACGCTAGCTTGAAGCATCCAAGCCTTCTGGCTTTTTGAGGATTTTTCAATAACAATTGGGATTTTAGCACTAATAATTAACTAAAGTCGAAGCGGCAAGGTGAACTATACAAATGAATTCCAGCTAAGTCTATATTTTTACAAGACAAACCTGTTGCATTGTTTGAACTGATCCAAGTGATAAGGGTTATTAAGCAGGATATGACATGCTGATGTCGTTCGCAATCGCATTAGTCACCTCACATCAAATGCTTTGTTGACCGTGCGTGGGGGCTATTATGTTTACTACCATGTTTGGAACCTGCAGCGGTTTAATTTATGAATATTGACATTTCGTTCATAACCACGTTTTTTTCTGTTTGTTTGGGCGTCCCATGCAGCTGCTGTGTGATTAGTGTGGATTACTTCTTCCATCCGTCTCTTTAATGTTATATGCTAAAGATACGTCTATTGCTGCTACATGTCATTTTAGACCCATACTGGACCATATATGTAATCTATGTTATTATAATATATAGGTTCTACTCTTTACTCTTAACGTCAATGACAAAGAATAATCATGTCCGCACTGTGAATATCCATGCAAACATATTGTATTATTCCTCATAACAATGTACTGTAAATATAATATTTTTTTCTAAAAGTGAAGGATTAACAACATAATAAATCTTTATTTTGTTTTTTTCATTTTGTTTGATCTTTATGCCTTCACATATATCTCCCGCATCGCCTTGAGAACCAAACGTTTCAAGGTCCTGAGATGAAAGACGATATTTTAGACACAACATGATTACAGGTTGGAAACACTTGCCAGGTTTGGGGTTCGTTAACGATCGTTCAAACTTGATAGTCCACTTCTTTCAACAGCCAGCCAGGCAAACTATGTACACTGCTTGAGTGAAATTGTATCTGTGCAAAGACTACTTCTTTCTAAACCTCTTCCTGTTTCAAATAGGCATATATAATTACCAAACCCATACAGATACAAACACAAACTATGGGGTGAGGTAAAATAACCTTTGTGACCTTGACAAGTAAGTGAAGAGTGGATGTACATATTATAAATAAGGATTACTGAGTATAGTAAGAGAACCGGAAACCGGTTAGAAAGGTAAATAGACATCCCAAGCCTTTGGGAAACCGTGTGGAATCCACCGACACTGTTCATGCCAAAGGGTGTGACCACCTTTTGTTTTTGTTGTGGAAAAATTTTCGGATTATTTATGCAAATCTTTGTTGGCCCTTTGAAAACATAACCACCACCGCCTTAACAATGACATTAAGATCTAGAACCTAACTGATTCTTCTTCTTCCCTTTTGCCAAGATTTACCCAGAGCCGTATGGAGAGTGTTCACAGAATGCTAACTTCATCAGCACTAAAATGCAGACAAAACACCCTGCCTTCTCTCTCTGTCTCTCTCTCTCTCTCTCTCTCTCTCTCTCTCTCTCTCTCTCTCTCTCTCTCTCTCTCTCTCTCTCTCTCTCTCTCTCTCTCTCTCTCTCTCTCTCTCTCTCTCTCTCTCTCTCTCTCTCTCTCTCTCTCTCTCTCTCTCTCTCTCTCTCTCTCTCTCTCTCTCTCTCTCTCTCTCTCTCTCTCTCTCTCTCTCTCTCTCGCACTTGTGTGAAATAACGGTCATTTTAGCGTGTTTTCTTTTTGTGGCCCTGCTAATGGTTCTGAAGCGCTCGACTATGGCTTTGAAAGTCAGTTGCATATAGAGGAACCTGCAGGGGTTCAACTGCCTCTCTTGGACAGAAAAAACACCACAAGAACAGAGATATCATCTCTATGTAAAAGCTCTTCTTGGGGTTGAACGGGGAGGACCACTGTTCTACTCATTGAACCGATGGAACACAAGAGATTCTGTTGATGATTCAGAAATGAATAGTTGTAAAATGTCTTGTTAAGACTTTCAAAAATTGGTGCGTTAATTAACCATTAATTACCATTAGTTAATTCAGAAATAAGCATTATCGTATAGCGTTAGCAAAGTAGTTGAGGTAAACCTTAATCTTGTACCTCTACCATAGTTGACAACATGAAAAAGATCATAGTTAACATTAGTAATGCTTATTACAGCTTTAAATAATGTTAATTGAAGTTTAATTAATGTACCGACCTTATCATAACGTGTTACCTTTGATTTTCCTTTCTATAGTCCATTAGCTTGACCCCAAGATAAACTGTCTGCTGTGGAGGACTGGTTTTTAAAGCGTATATGTTTTGTGTTACGTTATTCTATCCATGCAGTTGTGAAACTACTTCCCCCTCCAACAACGACCCCCTACAGTGCCTCTCCATGCTGGGCCATGAACACACTTTCATTGCCTTCAGCGTTGCATCTCTAGGCCCATTAGGAGTCCATCAACGTCCCACTAACTCAGGTGCGGAGCCCCCTTTTAAACTCTTAAAGTCACACATTTCCTCCTCCGCTAATATCATCCAATTAACCCGAGACGCATAATTAATTCACCTTGTCGCCAAGCACAGAGCAGAGGGAGACGCACGACGGGAGTATCAGAGGGGATTTATTGGCAGAGTATCCCCTCAGCCCCCCCGCTGTCTACATTCAGCTGCTGTAACTGAGTTCTCCCCCCCACCCCCCACCACCGCCAAATCAGCCATTTCCCCAGGCCCTATTCTAGCCATTGTTTTTGAGGGGGTCCTTGGTTTTCCCCCCCATCACAATCACTCATTCTGCGGCTTTTCAAAGGACGATGTGGTCCAATTGAACCCCCCCGCCCCCCCCCCCCCCACACCACACACAACACACACACACACACACACACACACACACACACACACACACCACACACACACACACACACACACACACACACACACACACACACACACACACACACACACCCACACACCCCTCTGCTTCCTTCTTCTCTCCCCTCTCTCTTTCGGGTAACCCAGGGCTGCAACAGTTTTTAATTGGAATAGATTGTCTTTTGTCTTCTCAATGTGTGAAGTCTAGCAGAAGTAATGCACGATCCCACACACACACACACACACGCACACACACACACACACACGCACACACACACACACACACACACACACACACACACACACACACACACACACACACACACACACACACACACACACACACACACACACACACACACACACACACACACACACACACACACACACACACACACACACACACACACACACACACACACACACACACACACACACACAGTGTGCCCACTGGTTAGTTCAGTTAAATCAATTAGTAGGTCCGTGAGTTTGAGTTGAAGACAGGAGTGGAGTCCAAACACGACAAGTTTTACTTGGAACTTCTTTTCGAATGTGACTTTGCTACTCGTGTGTCACGGTGCTAACACTTGAGCCTATACTGCATTCATATTAAGATTATTTCAACGTAATTTACGGTTGGGTTGACCTTTTTTCAGAAATATCTCTTTAATTGGAAATCCATGTTAAGCCTTATGACTCTCTTAATAAATACCATTAGGCCTTTCAGCCTTGTATGCCGACGCATGGAAATGCGTCGACTATTAGCTGTAATATCTACAATAGTGAGAAGCATTGATAATACAAGATGTTAATTTCCTGTTAGCTGTCTCTCTCCCCACGGGTGATCCCGTCTACCATCGGTCGTCTACCGAACTGCAGCTGAAAATCTCCCACGTTATGAGGCTCAAAACGCTCGTATTTGCAGCACAAAATATTATTCAGAAGATGAACGCGATAACCTTGAAGCAAAAGGCTGAGCTTTTCACAACCTCTGACTGAACCCTGAAGGCAGAGAGAGGACTGAATGTAAATTATCATTTCAATAAGGTCATTATAGGTGTGGGCCAAATCATGTAACAGGAAAACTCAAGATAAAGATGCATGAAATCATGTTATTGAGGCATTGTGAAATGCTGGCCTTTGATGGCTTATAATGGAATGTTCCAACAGCTTTTCACAAAGATAATATCACAAGAGGCAGGGGGGAATAGCGCAGGCCTCAGTCAAATGTATCCTAAATCATTCCTAGTTTCAACATTTTCCGTATGTTTGAATTCACTCCACCAAAGTTTTATCTTAGAAACCCTACGGGCGGTTTGTGATCGAATTGAAACGGTGTAAAGTGTTCCTCCCATGCTGTTTCGGTTCGTGTTCATTACACTATTAATAGTGTTCCCCTGATTTTCTTCTGACTGTACAGTTCATGGTTAATTGAGTGCAAAATTGGCTTTACCAAGTTGTATCGTTAAGGTCTATTTGAACCCCCCCCGGATTCAGCTTGCGTTTGAACACTATCAGATTAAAAAAAGATGCTTTAGATTAAGGGTTCTAGGGAGAAGTGAGGTGTTATCCCCATGGTTCCTACTTTTTTAGTTAGTAAACGTTATTGAGCATGGGCGTTATAATGAGCTTTTTGTTACACAGCGTCGTGGTACTGCCCGTGAAGCTAAACCCTCTGTTAACCCTCATTCGAACAACGTTTGCCTCCTCAGATGGAGCTCCACACATCCACACACAACATGGCATATAGCATACCGTCTCGCCGTCTGTGTCACTTCGTTCTGAGGTCGAAGTGCATCTGAGAGAAAAGAAAAGAAAGGTACAACACCTTAGGTCAGAGTAGAACGTTCAATAACTGCTTGGCAGAGAATGGCTAAAACACATTTTTACTAAAGAATATATTACATTTAATAACAGCATTATCTTAGCAACACTGATAGGGTTCCGAATGAGAAAAGAAATACCAAGTTAATAAAAGACGAAAAAACAAGTGTTTTGGTTCGCCGACATTTGAACATAAGAGACCACCCAGTCACAAGGTCTCACTCTCTCTCTCTTGCTTCCATCTGTTGACCTTGACAAGTTCTAGAAGAAGAGGAAATACTAATGACATACTGGGTGGCAGAGACTCTTAGATGATGAAAAAAAAATTCAACAAAGTCTTGGCTGGGGCCCAGCCTTCATTGACTTCCAAGAAATGTGCAGCGTTTCAGAACTGCTGCTTTCTGCCTTTCTGCCATGCAGAGAGAAAGCCGTCTTTTGGCAGGAGGATGAGGAGATGAAGCGGGTCGATGGATCACCTAAATTAGGGACTGGTACGCATGGTTCAGAGGTGTTTTTCTGCTCTTAGATCAGTACGGGCACCAGACACCCCGCTGTTCATTAAAGCTTTGAGTCTATTTATTTTCAGACTCAACTCCACAACAAACACTGTGGGCTTATCACACTCCAAAAAACATGTTCATCCGATAAATGACTTATTTTCCTCTTCCAGTTCAATGGTACAGTGCTTCATTTAACCGAGTTTAAGTCCAGTGGAGTTTATTTTGACACATGAACTTGTTTGATTCTTCAAACAAATAAATGTTTGCAGAATACACAACGTGTTCCAAGTTTGTTTAGGAAGATACCATTACCCTAGGCGATG
>OLKM01001048.1:79693-80950 GCA_900291075.1 Melanogrammus aeglefinus | reverse complement strand
GAGAGAGAGAGAGAGAGAGAGAGAGAGAGAGAAGAGACGAGAGAGAGAGAGAGAGAGAGGAGAGGAGAGAGAGAGAGAGAGAGAGAGAGAGAGAGAGAGAGAGAGAGAGAGATCCTTTCTACTCAGTGTCTCTCGCAGCCCTCAACAAGCACAACTTTGAGTGTTAAAAGTTCCCCAGAGAGAGGTGAGCCTCTCACAGAGGGGAGAGGAGAAGAACGTTGATCTAGGCTGCGTAACATGGTGCAGTGGGCCAGAGGTCACTGCACCCCCCCCCCCCCCCAGGGTGGTCAATATCCAACTAAAGAGTCTCCTCACTAATTGTTTTCCTTCAGCCTTTTGTTAGCCAATTAAAATTAAATTGAAAGCGAGAAAGACTCCTTTGAGATTCAGATTGAGAGAGGATGAGCGAAGCAAGAAAGACACGAGGCCCTTGGTGGGTTTTTGGTATGGGAGGAGAGGTGTTGTTTTCGTTGATTGCAAACTGAATATGTTGAGGTTGACCCATTCAACCATGTAAACGATTCAGTGTTCAAGGTTGTCATGCACACATTGTGAAGTGTGGTGTGGGATTCAAAATATTTGCTTTGTTTATACCATTGGAAAAAGGAGGGTACATTTATGAATACACAGACCCTGAAATGTTCTGGACTTATAGATTTCCTGGCTGAGGCAGGGGCATGTGAGAGAAAACTTTTGAGTTAAGAGTTAGCAAATATATTGTTGTGTTTTTATTTTAGCGTTCTTACCTTGAGTGCTCAAGTGGAACAAGACATTTTTTTCTTGTTTCTAAAGTAGTAAAAGAGAAAATGCAGAGGCAGAAACAACACAGACAGACCTATCATCACGTAAGCACCATCTCACATTCCACACGTTTTCTGGAATAACTAGAGTGTACTGCACATGACTTATGATGATCTTACCTTCACTATTTCAATTGACATTTAGTCATTTTCCCCAAATTGAAGCATACAATTAAAATTGTAGTAATTACAAAACATGCCTGAGGACCAAGTGTCTTTCTAAGAACAATTGGAGCGACTTCAGCAGAGACTACAGCCGCATGGAATCAGAAACACGTTACATTTTACACCAGAGGAAATGCATGCATGTCTAAACAAGAGCGTTCCCAAACCTGTTCAGTCTGTGACCCATCAATGGAGTTACCTTTGTACTTGAGTATTGTGGGCTTTAAAAATGAATGGTACATTGTCAAACAACCTTTCTCTATGTACGTTCTGTTAAATATATCTATTTTTC
>OLKM01001048.1:34693-69693 GCA_900291075.1 Melanogrammus aeglefinus | reverse complement strand
TATCTCTCCGTCCCTCTCCCTCCTGCTCCTCTATATCTAGCTGGGGACACGACACAATTATTCATCTGAAAGGGAAAAAGGCCGCTAGGGTTGCATGCAAGCAAACATGTCATGAGAAATGGAGCCCGGATAACCTTCAGCTAGGTGTAGCTAGCTGGGAAACAACTGGCGTCAACTGTGTGTTACGTCGTTGCGAGCAGTACCGTTTTCTTCATCCCCTTCTACTAGGAGTTTGGGTCTGAGTGTCCGGCATTGAGGACAGCATGCAGGGTAGAGATGGCTGTTTCAACCTTGGTAGCTCAGTAGTCATTTGTCACACAGTATAAGCCAGATATTTTGAAACTGAATGAACAGAAACTTTGTTGTTACTTTGAATCAAGTTGAATTACTGAAATTTCCTCGACAAGTTAATGGCGCAAAGCAATTCAATCAATTATGTTTCCCTAGGCTAGTATCCTGTTTTAATTGTTTTAATAACAGGGGTGGGTTATTAACAGCAGTAGTCTATGTGTCTTCTTCCTGTTGAATCTGCCGTTGGTGCAAGATGCAGTGAAGAACCGACAATGGAAGTTCTTTGTCCGTACTTGGGTATGGGCAGAGGATATAACAACTGTTTAAATCAATAAGCTTATTGATTTATGTCTGCGCTCATTCCTCAACATTAGATTGACTTCAAAAGTCACTAATTAGTTTACAAACCAATACACACTCGGTGTCACTATCTATCTCCTCTCACACACACACACACATACACACACACACACACACACACACTGCCTCGTTCATACTCACTCATATACACGCACACACATACACTAGACACACACAATACCTCATTCACACAGACCAACATGCACACACACTACCTTGTTTGAATACACACAGACGCACAAAAATGTTCCCCCACACACACACACACACACAACACACACACACACACACACACACACACACACACACACACACACACACACACACACACACACACACACACACACACACACACACACACACACACACACACACACATCATAGAGGTATTGGTCTGTAATTTCTTGGTGACAGCTCCAGGACAGTGAATCGGGGGGGGGGGGAATCATCTGTCAGATTGACAGGCCGATGGTGGCTGTAGACGATGGGAGGTGCGGAGGTTTTCGGGAGGGGGAGAATTGCCGTTGATCGCGGCTCAGAGATAAAAATCTGTGAGAATCTGAGAGGGCTAAGATGCTAATCTTCCACAGGAAGTCAGGCTATAGCGTTGCAGAGGAAACCACAGGAGAGCAGCTGACCTTGGTGGTCTTTGCTTCTGCAGAACACAGGAAGCGCCTGCCTGCCTTCAAGAGTAGTAGCGCGTGTGTGTGTGTGTTGTGTGTGTGCGTGTGTGTGTGTGTGTGTGTGTGTGTGTGTGTGTGTGTGTGTGTGTGTGTGTTTGTGTCTGTGCGTGTGTGTGCGTGTGTGTGTTTGCGTGTGTGTATGTGTGAGTGTGTGTGTGTGAGTAATGCAAAAACTGCCTTTTATTAACATCAAACTTTGTTTTTTTCTGATGTTTCTAAAGCAAAAAATTCAAACCAAGGTTTACCCCGAATGGGTTTAGCACTTCAGTTTGAGTCACCCCTCTGATTCTGTATCTGGTCTCTCATACCAGACCACAGGTTTCCTTTGCGTGGAGCTCCAGGGGTGTGAGCAGCTCTGCTCTTCGTCACCGTGCTCATTGAGTAACCGCTTTGCAGACACAAAACCCTCACACTTTAATCACCTCATTTATCACTTCCCTGTGTGGAATGCTCATGATAACATACTCCAGCACAGCAATTATCATATCGTCAGTATTAATGACAATATTAATGTCAATCAATCTTCTTTTGTTTTTTTTTAATTTTTCTTTATATTTAGATGGATTGATAGTCTAAACAAATATATTGCCTCGATATAGTTGTTTCGACTATCTAAAAAACACTGCCTCGATATTATCGAGGCAACGTTTTTTCCAAAATGTCGGTTAGGCGGCAACAACTACAGATACCCAAGACAGACAGAATTCATTGTTGACCTTTCAGAAAGTCAAAGTGTTCATATGTGTGTGTGTGTGTGTGTGTGTGCGTGCGTGGTGTGTATGTGTATGCTATGAAGGCTTCAATCAGTTTCATTAAAAGTTTACTCTTGAATGTAATGATGTGTCATAAATAGAATCCAGGGGTGAAATATAAATGCCTCCATATGGGGATGGGATCTTATGAAAGCAGTAAAGGTCTCAACGCTCTTTACACAGCAGAGAGAAAAGGTGGCAATGTCACAAAGTCATGGATAAAATTAGGAGCAACGCAACGGGTCATGTTGTCAAACTGGATTTAACCTGATTTACTGTACACAGAATATGAGCTTTTGATGCAGGGTGTAATGGGAGACAATCTGTAAGTCGATCTCTGCTGATCAGGAAAAAAAAAGAAATGTGCAGGGTTGACACTGAAAAAAGTCTCTTATGCCTTACTAGGTAATCTGAGGATATTATGGTTTTGAGGTACATAAAACAGAGGACATGCTTACGACTTGTAAATAAAACCTAAAATCCAACCCCAGATATCAACATTTATATTTGTCTGCCCTCCACAAAAAAGAAACAGAACAATTCAGGGTTGTGTCGTCAATGCCTCTAAACGCCAACTCACAGGAAGTAATGCTGGGATCAACAGTAACAACGCACTAGGTGATAAATGAAAGCCATAGACACCACAAGTGGTGACGTCTCAGAGTCTGTACTTTTCCTTTTTACACAGTACTTTGTTCCACTGTGCAGTTTGATATTAATAAGGGGATCTTAGATGCACCTTAAAGAGGTAAGATGCCCTTCTCTCTCTCGCTCTTGTTTTTAAAAGTTTTCACCCCTAGTTTTCAACACAGCTTTGCCCTGCTTTTAATTGTATACATTTTGGAATCAGCTATTATCCTATTTTCCAGCGTCTGTTATATGCTGTAACCCTGTTTGACATATTTATGCCTCAGCCAGGTCGCTCTTGCAAAAAGAGAATTGTAATCTCAACGAGCCCATCCTAGTTTAACATAGGTTGAACAAAATAAATATAAACAATAAATATAGCACAGATGTATAATGTATTTTTTTTTTAGCAGTAATAGATATCTAAGGTAGGAAGGAAAAATAAATATATTATGATTAGGTGTTATTTAGTTAGCTCAACGCTACTGTACTCTACTTAACTTATACGGGTTGAATTCAGTCCTGGTTGCACTAAATTCCAGAGGCAACTTAGAAAATAAGATACGATAACAACAACTTAGGGAGGAATAAACAAAGTAAATGAAATAGTTGACTGCTCCAATCCATGCTTCTTTGAGTCTTGAGCCGAGTGCCGAATAGTCGACGAACCATGTTCCTTCTCTCTGTTTGAACCTCCCTGGTAGATGCTGGTGGCGGTGGTATGACCATCCAGGCCTCCGCTGTGATCATGGTGAGTTATAGCGTTCATATTCACAAACAGAACCAAGCACATGCTGCGTGCTGTCGAGTGTGCGTGTGCGTGTGTGTGTGTGTGTGTGTGCATGTGTGTGCGTGTGTGTCACAAAGTGCTTTCCTGTAATAGGCACTCTATTGCTTGTGGGGGAATAAACGTTTTGGGGGACTTTCCCTCTCCCTTTGCTGCATAATTACCTGTGGAGAACACAAAAGGAACGTGCAGTGAAGAAATGGTTGCCAGTGTTGCTTGACAAGACGTCTTTAAACAGGGTCTCAGCATGGGTCAGGTCGTTTCAGGAGAGAAAGTCTGTGTGTGTGTTATGTTTTCATGGAGGATGGATAATTAAGCATAGGAGGTCATTTGATGCACAGCATGTCATTAGCGTCTTGGCAGGTGTTGGGGTAGGAGCTTAGGAAACAATTGTAACACAGTTCAGTTTGATACAGAAGTATGACAGATGTGTGACTACATTCGGTGAGTTGCAGAAACGACGACGTCATAGTTGGGTGGACACAATGCCACGCACCAATTGCTGATGGCGGTCGTTTTAACAAAGTTTGTGAGCATGAATATAAATGCAGAGCATGCTCTGCTAGCTACTGGCCTAGCTCACTAGTCAATGTTCACTGCGGTTCATTTTGAAATTGATGTACAAAAAATAACCAACCGTGAAACCAATCTTATAGCACTATTGTGATTAAGGGTTGTACATAAATATCTGGATATGACTCGATTTGTTGGTCTTTGAATTTTTGGGGGGATTTGTTCAGATTTCTACATGATTTACCTTTAGGGCATTTAGCAGACGCTTTTATCCAAAGCGACGTTATAATAATTACATTTGTAAGAAGAAAAAGAAATACAATATATATCGCTGTCGGTACAGTAAGGATGTTAATATAAATAAGTGGCAAGCACTTACAATTGCTAAGTTAACCCATTTCCCGGATACTACA
The DNA here is from genome assembly GCA_900291075.1 of Melanogrammus aeglefinus. Classification (NCBI taxonomy): domain Eukaryota; kingdom Metazoa; phylum Chordata; class Actinopteri; order Gadiformes; family Gadidae; genus Melanogrammus; species Melanogrammus aeglefinus. The sequence goes on along the minus strand of OLKM01001048.1, from coordinate 65,267 downwards.
AATATAGCTACTATTTTACTACTTTTAAGGTGTCAGGAAGCGTGGCAGAGGGGTGTTTATAGGAGAGAAAGAACGGAAAGGGGCTGTGGCGGGTAGAGGGCAGGTCAACTCTGAAAAAGTGGGTCTTGAATGTCTTGCGGGAACTGGTGAGCGACTCTGCGGTAGTGGGACTTGCCCACCATTGCCCTGCCAAAACAGAGAAGAGTTGAATCTGTGGTTCGATGACGTCAACAGTATATTGACTGACAAGTTTCACAGTAACTTTCAGCAGGACCACCACTAAAAATGAAACGACCACGTCTACGTAGCACTCTGCAGTGTTATTTTGTAACTTCCTATTCTCTGTACCAACCCCACCTTGGTTGTAGGCTTTGATAGATTGTCAGCATGACTTGTGAGATGACTTTGGTGGTTTTCAACGTGCCCGCACATAGGAGGGCAGAACCAGAGGCACGGGGAGCAGGCAGAAGCTGACGCCCTGCAGAGCCATGGAGGAGCCGAAATACAGGGAGACGAGTGGCTGGGAGGGGAACTCAGCCAGCATGAATCACCAGTCAGCCAGGTCTCCAAGCGCCGTCAGAAACAATGACGGTAGGAATAAGTGGAACGCCTTGGAACGTCTTCTCTCCCTTCAAGTCTTTCGGCAGATGCTTGCATCCAAAGCAACATTCAACAGATACGTGTCATTAAGAGGCAGAAGGGCCTTTTAGCCTCTTAGCTGATATGGTAAATGGTCTGCATTTATATAGCGCTTTTATCCAAAGCGCTTTACAAGAGTGCCTGACATTCACCCATTCATGCACACATTCACACACCAATGGCGGAGTCAACCATGCAAGGGGACAGCCAGCTCGTCGGGAACAGTTAGGGTCAGGTGCCTTGCTCAAGGACACCTCAACACTAAGCTAGGAGGAGCCGGGGATCGCTGTACCTCCTGGGCTAATTCAGCCCCTGATACAATCCATCAAACAGATGAACAAATACAGATTGAACACAGTACTGTCTGCCTGGGGGTCGACCCCCTGAGCCACTACGCTAGATCCATCCCACCACGTAAATAACACCATGTACATAATTTGGTGGAGGCTTGAATCTAAACATTTTATTATAAATTGTATTATTTAGTGCTTACAGTCAGAGCTAGAGAGGACCACAGTAGAGAGAAACAAAGATAAACATTGAATATATCATTAAAATACAATTTATTCATCTTTGTGTGTATATAACAATAACCTGTCTCCAAAAGGCAAAATCAAAAAACAAGATCGACAAAAAGAAACCTATCTAACCCTGGGAAGGATAAAAAAAAAGTCTATAAAGCCCACATCCACCACCAACCTTTCAATGAACCTGAGCTTGAATGAATAGTTATACTGTCCCGGTTTTAAAGGAAGTTTCCAAACTGAATATTAAGAGCAGGCCAGCAAATGAGCGGAAAGATTGCAACAACAGAAAAAAACAGTGCAGAAGATAGCAGCTGTGCTGGAAGCGATGATGAGTGGCTACAAGCAGCGAGTGCATGCCTTGAGCATCCACATGCTGGGGGAGCAGACTCTCCCCCCGCGGGGGGCTCCGGGGACGGCCACTGCCGGGGTCACAGTGTGTGGCGGGACACAAAGCAGGATGCAGCCAGGAGGTGGAGCGGCAGGTAGGCCAGCATGGAGGAGCAGTCCAGAGTCCAGTCAGCCAGCAGCCTGCCTTGGTCAGTCCGTCAGTGTTTGAAGCCTCAAGGCATTGCAGTCCATTTCAGTTTAGAATTAGGTGAATGAAGTGTTCCCACAACATGAAAGGTTTCATTACTAACAAGCCATGATTTAGACCAGAAGGAATAATACAATTATTGAATGTAGTTATTTTCATATATTGGCACCAAAAACCTTTATTTGAGCTGACTTCTTGTATAAGGCTGTATCACATAGTCATGACACATCCCTGCAGTGTTTCGTCCAATCACATTACTCTCACCCCATTGGGGTGGCAGTAGCTCAGGAGGTAGAGGGGGTTGGCTGGCAACCTGAAGGTTGTTGGTTCGATCCCCGGCTCCTCCTAGCTGAGTGTCGAGGCGTCCTTGAGCAAGGCACCTAACCCTAACTGCTCCCGACGAGCTGGCTGTTGCCTTGCATGGTTGACTCCGCCGTCGGTGTGTGAATGTGTGCGTGAATGGTGAATGTGAGGCAATACTGTAAAGCGCTTTGAGTGGCCAATGGTTAGAAAAGCGCTATATAAATGCAGTCCATTTACATTTACATCTTTAGTCACCTGTAATTCATACAATGATTGACAGGCTTTTGTTTTTTACAGATTCAATTATCAAGGCTAGCAAGCTTGCTGTCAATTAAGCTTTGCCTTAGCAATTGCCCCAACTGAAGAATTGTCATCCAACCTCCTTTGGATAGGGTCTTTCAACATTTTGAAAGACATATTTAAACAAGCAGACCCCCTCAATATCAACGCAGGGAACTCCAAACCAACCCTGATACCTCCACACTTCAGCCAAGCTTATACTTATGACCAATAGTCCCAAGCCTGACCAACATTTGCGTCTACTCCTTCACATAGTGCTTGGTCTGCAGATACTAGAGGAGTTGAACGCGAAGATGAAGCAAGCCCCGGCTGTAAACAGAGACCTCAAGCCAGGCAGGAGGGATGCCTCCTTGGGTCGTATGGAGGAAGGTAGATATTCATTTATGTTGCACTCATCGGGTATGTTGTGTAGCAATGTGTTCTCTTGACAGACTGCTAACTCTTTTTAGTCCAAACGTTGAACTTGTGTTTGCTTTACAGTCAAGCACACGCTGCCTGAGGAGCAAAAGGAGCAGGTAAACATACAACATGTGACATCAATATTTACATTAACATTTAAGGCATTTAGCAGACGCTTTTATCCGAAGCGACTTACAATAAGTACATTTGTCAGAAGAAAGAGAAACAGTATATCGCTGTCGGTACAGTCAGGATGTTCATAGAACCAATTTCCAAGCACTAACAATTGTTAGGTTAAACCTTTAAACCTATAAAAAAAGATAGCTATAAGATGCTACACAATGCTAAGTACTGTTTTAAGTGCAAGGACCATTACTGTCTTTTGCAAAAGATATATGCCTGGAGGTTTGTTTGTGTGTGTGTTCATGTGTGTGACGTCTGTGTGGGTCAGGCATCGTGAATGTATATAATGTGGGTTGCATGTTCCTAGTTAAGCAAGTGTTTCCTCTCCACTTTTATCTCCTTTAGCTCATAGAGGTTCCACAAAGGTAACCCTGTCAGTCTACTTTACAAGAGTTTCCACCATGTTCTGTCAACCGGTTTGTACCAGACTAAGGTTTTAGGCTATGGTCCGGTTGTTCTCATCCAGGTCCTCTGGATCCATGCTACCCAAGGACCTGGTTCACCACATCTCTGCGCTGAATCTACACAGAGCCTCCAGGCGACGGTAAAGTTTCCATCCTTAATCCCTTGGCTGAGTTAATATATTACTTCCCCGCATTATTCAGTTCAGGACAGTGGTTACGTGGTTTTACATTTCTCCAAATACCACCTGTTTTGAGCTGCACCAAGTCTGCCATCTGCTGGTCGCTCGTTGTTGTGACGGGTTGTTTTCTATTTCAGATCATCAAACGCACCAAGAGGGGTAAGTAAGTGGTTAAACAAACAGCCTTCGCAGAATTTACATACATTTTTAGGTGATATCTCTGGACAGTAAGTACCAGATTATCATGAAGAAAATGCACTTCTTATGATTGTAAATTTGCTAACTTTGGTACATTTCCTAAAATGTAATCATCTTAGAATGTTGCTTCAATTATCAATAAAAAAGTATTTAAGTTAAAGAATCCTCATTCTAAGTATCATAAAAATGTGTATTTGCCAATTAATTTGTTTCAATATATATATATATATATATATATATATATATATATATATATATATATATATATATATATATATATATATATATATATATATATATATATATATATATACTGTATATATATAGTAGTATATAGTAGTAGCATTATGGTTTTTCTGAAGCTGCTTAAAATCAAGCTGCTTCAAATACTAAAATGAAAACATTAAAATGATAACTAAATATTGTATTTTGAGAAAAAACATATATATATATATATATATAATATATATATATATATATATATATATATATATATATAATATATATATTATATATATATATATATATATAAATAATACATATATATATACACACGTAACATTTTTAAGCCTGTTTAAGCACAAATCTAAGCCCCTATAGCTAGCTTAAGATGTGTTCAGTGTTCTGCTATCACCTCATACCTTTCTCGGGGTATCGTCAACACCCCCAGACCAATACCAAAATGTCAGGACCTGTCCTTATTTCCAGTATGATAATCAGTATTTTTTAAACAATAAAGTAATAGCATATGGTTATCCCCTCCTCATAACCTATGTTTTATTTCCCTGTTTTCACAGCTCCTTTGCGGAGATGAATGGTACTCCGGTGCTTGTGACAGAGCCGATGGAGAGCATGCCCTCCACCTCGTGAACAAGGTCTTATACCAGTTAAACCCACTACGTTAAACACATCAGGCCGTAGATCTGTTCCACTTCAAGATGCTTGGTATTCATGAATATTAACTGTGTTAGGATGGGGCGTTTCTGGTGAGGGACTGCTCCAAGGGCACCCACAGTACACCGTTTGTCCTGGCTGTGTACCATGAGAAAAAAGTCTACAACATCCAAATACGGTTTATTGAACAGAAAAAAAAGTATGCCCTGGGAACAGGAAAAAGGGAAAACGACGTGAGTAATAGTGAAAATATATAAATATGTTATATTAACCCGAATACTAACCCTAACCTTATTATTAACACTAACCCTCTTACTAACCCTAACCTTATTACGAAAACTAGTATTATTAACTCTAACCTTATTACTATCCCTAACCCTATTACTAACCCCTAACAGTGAACCGATTGATAACCCTAACCTTATTACGAAACAACCCCATTAAGAACCCTTATCTTATTACTAACCCTAACCTTATTACTGACAGTAACCCTATCTCTAGCCCTAACCTTATTCCTGACACTAACCCTACTAACCCTAATCATAATTCCTTAAATCAAGTCTCAGACTATCGTTGTAGTTTAAAAGTGTGAATGTTGTTGTGAATGTAGACTTGGGGGGGCGTCGGGGGGGGGGCGTCATGGGACTGTGGGCTGCCAGCTCAGTTACCCCCGATACTGGTGGCTTGGCCCTGGGATTATCCCCCATGCAAGGTCCTCCTTGGGTTTACTGGAAGCTGGACTCCAGGGGCGCTAGTCCTTTCTCACACTCTAACCCTAAAACCCCTTCCCAAACCCTGAGACCAAAGCCAAACCCTAAAACCTAACTCTTATTTGTGCTAATGCGCCAAAACTAAAATCCAACCCTAACCCTAAAATTGAAATTTTTCCTTTCAGATGTTCGACACTGTTGAAGACATCATCAAATTTCATTCCACGTTCCCAATAGTACTCATCAACTTGACTACACGAGCAACCCAAATCCCACCTAACTGCATCTTAACAAACCTGATCACTAGAGAGGACATCAACAGGCTACTTCGATAGCACTGCCCTCGTGATTTATTTGTTCTCACTCGTGATGTATCAAGGCCATAACTGTTACATTCCATGTGCATCCTGTATGATTTCTGCTCATGCAATCTGTAAATAACTTATTACAATTTTCTTACAAGTCTTTTTCCCACTCAATACGCTCCTTTCATTTTTGTAAGGTTCAGTCCCACTATTATTTACTATTTAGGCAGCCTTTTATATGTAAATTATGCTGAATCAAAATAATAAAATCAGACGTGGTTTGATGAGGTCTGGAAGTAGCCTACAATGGGATCATGAAAGTCGTTTTCACCACCCATTGCCCGTGAAAATCGATCTGATGTTACTTAGGCAGAAATCTTGTTCACGTTCATGTATTTAAGTTTAATTCACGTTACGTTTAGTCACGCTATGTCGTTTCATTCTAATGAAATTTCAGCATGTAACATAACCTCAACTTTGTAACTTAGCATTAGATGAGTCGACTACCCAAACAACTCTAGATAATGTTATTTGGGAAATTCCATCATGGGGTAGCCAAGCCCTGTTTTTCAAGGTCAAATCAATGCAAAACATTACTTTATCAGCATATTGAAAGTGGTTGTAACTTACACGTTACAATATTTCCCACGTCGTTCGATTCTAGGCTACTGGTCGCTGACGAGGGGTGTTATTCTTTTGTTGAAGAAATGGATATTGGATACTGGATATTCAACAGATATTCCAGCTCTGAATCACTGAATCATGCGGTAAAGATGTGATAAGAATCCCGTCTGTCCAGCAGTGTATACCTGCCCAGGAGCCGGTAGGGCAGAAGCCCTATACTCATAAATAAATAAAAACATAGGCTACTCTTACCTAAACAATACCCTAACTAACTATGCAATTTAACCAGAAATGTCTAATGTTTCAAAATGTTGAGTAACTCAGAGGAAGCTGCGAGAAGAGACACCATGATGGTGATAAACAATCTCTCTTTCCTGGGTTTTGCCATCAACTGGGAGAAGAGCTTCCCGCTCCCCGGCCGGCAGGTAGTCTACTTGGGGCTTTGCCTGGACTCAGCCGCCATGACAGCGATGCTCTCGCCTCCTCGGCGAGACGCCATCCTGTTGGCACTCTCCCGCTCTTCGCGTTCTCAGAAATGTGACCGCGCTGTCCACCATGCGCCTGTTAGGGCTGATGGCAGCCACCCATCCTGTGGTACCCCTGGGTCTGCTCTTTATGCGCAGATTCCAGCGGTGGTTTGCTCGCCAATGGTTGGACCCCATGCGACATAAGCTCAGCGTGCTTCTCCTACCCCATTCGGTGTCACCAGACCTGGAATATTGGGGAACCCCCCCCCCCCCCGCCCTTCTCAGGGGTGTTCCCCTGGGAAGAGTGACGTCCTACGTAGTGGTCTTCACGGACGCCTCGTTGATGGGTTGGAGAGGAACGTGCCTCTCTCACTCGGTGGGAGGCGAGTGGCGCACGCCCCCTACAGTCCACATAAATGTGCTGGAACTCGTCGCTATGAGGAAAGTGCTGTTGCATTTTTTTCACCTGTTATGTGGCCGCTACGTTCTGATCAGGACAGACAGTGTGTCGGTGGCGGCATACATAAACAAACGGGGGAGTGCACTCCTCTGCTCTCCACCAAAAGGCGGTCAAGCTCTGGCTTTGAGCTCATCAGTATCTCCTCAGTCTGAGAGCCCTGCATATCGCGGGCGCCCAGAACTAGGAGAACTAGGATCTAGGAGGAATTCGTTTTTTATTAAGCTGGTGTGTTTTTCACATCCTCAGCTTTTTTGAGTCTCATGTGCCCTGGTGACTTAAGTATTTTGACTGGGGTCCAGCAGGAGTACATTGATCGGGCTCCGCTCGCAGCTTGGCCTTAGCCCATAAGGCGAAGCCTAGACGGCGTAGCCGACATGAAATAGAACGATAGTTATGATATTATGACTCTAGTTCTATGATTGTAGGCGTAGCCGTCTAGTTTCCCACCTGCTGTACCCTCCAAATGCTGAAAGAATAGCATGGGGGATGGGCGGCGGTTTGCGCCCCCTTTTATACACGTGCCGTGGGAAATGTGGCCGGTGCCCACGTTGATTGGTGCATAGTTGAACATTTTCAGTGCGCGCGAGCACGCGCATGGGACAAGCCCATAAGGCGACAATCATAGAACTAGTTATAATATAACTATCGTTCCCCCACAGTAAAACCAGATGGAGAAACTTCAATAACGTTTATATTAATATAATAACAGCATGATTTACTTGACATGCTGAATACAATTTAAGCCAAGCATGGGTATATCATTAGCATATTATTTTAATTTACTTAGTTTTATGGGGAATTAGTCAAGACACAAAATATATACATGATTAAGATGGTTAAATGCTTAAAATTGCTTCCCTTAAGGTTCTGTTCCCGAGGTTTAAATGGCTGGTATATGTGTTGAGGAACAGCAGACGACTTAATTCACAATATTGTATGTTTTATTAATAAAAAGTTAATAATAAAAAGATTTTGTTAATAAAATGCAGATGGCAAAACAGATAAAGACTGTCAAATGAATATTGACAATTCATTTTAAAGTATTTTACAATTCTTGTGTTGTTGTAGTGGTTTAACAGTGTTCCACAATTTTATGATCTGTCCATTGATCATTGAGAAGGAACAAACAAAGAAATGAAGTTCAAAGACAAACAATAAAAATATGTTAAACTCAGACTGATGTCTGCACTGCAGCACTTTATATTGAGAAAAATGTTAAAAAAAAAAAATGCAAGATATAATACTGGAGGAGTGAAAATATATATATATGCATAATGTTAAACGTCTAAATCAAACTAGAAAATATTTTCAGCACGGTATACCATTAGTTACATTAGAGATAGGAAAATACATAAGCATAAATAGATTAGGTTGGAAAAATTAAATACACCTTTTCTTCTATAAAAGAGTACTGTGCATCATCACAGCGAACAATATTTTGACCAGTTGATTTTCCTCGGTAGACTATACTCATGAAGAGTAGTTTGGTCAGGGAGAGAGCTAGTATTTTAATGTATGTTTATTTTGTATGAACAGCAGTTCAAGCAGTTTGCTTGTCCGTGTGTTCTTGAAATGTGAACAGTAAATGTTGCCTCAGCATAATGGATGGGTAGACTAGCAACACCAAGCGCAAGACAAACTGTACATTTTAAGACATATTGCACTAAGCTTATGCCGCACATGCATTGGCAGAGAATCAACACCGCATTTCAACCTAAAAGCCTACACATCAGACAGTAATTAGTAATTACAAATACAATCAGTTGGATCCGTAATTACTACAATCTATTATTAGTGTGGTTTCAAAGCAAGCCACACTTTGGTCACTGAAACGGCTACCTCAATAGATGGTCCACCTTCCATCACCAAAGGTAGGGAGACAGCAATGCACTTCAGATATATGTATATACGTATCAGATTCCCACGCCTAAAGAAACAATGTTCAACTTGTAAATATACAACTTTCCTTTCACGAATGCTATTGTACAATTGGGATTATTTGAATGTAGCTCAACTGTCTGTATGTTATTCATATTGCTTTATGCAAAAACAACCTCAGGGAAAAAACCCTACAGTGCACCCAATGACCTCGTACTTCTCTCCCATCACTTTGCTCAACCGCATCTTCAGGATCTGGCACTTGGGAAGCACCTCGGTGGAGACGAGTGGTTCTGAAAGGTGGTCCACCTCAGTCCTTTTGGGGACTATGGGTTTGGGGTGGTTCAGCACTACGACCGGTTGGTTCGGTCCCGGACGTATTACCGGCTGGCCCAGTCTCAACGGGGCTGGGTAAAGAAAAGCTTTGTGGCACAGCCCCCGCACGGGAGAGCGAATCCTCGTTTTTGAAAGCTTGGGGTTCTTTTTTGTCCACAAGTCCATCTGCATCCGTTCTAAAGAGACAGTGAGGAATTTTGAGGAGCCGTCCTGTCTCTTGAAGGCAGATTGTAGCAAGAGACCTTGACTGTCTCCAGCAACAGGAGAATTATTAGGCGTGTTGTTGATGCAGGCTTGCTGTTGAGCAGTCATGGGCTCACATTGGGTGGAGGGAATTTGGTTACCGTCTTTCCCTTTAGTGCTGGAGGTTTCTTCCTTGACATAATAGGTCTTAGCTTGTGTTTGAGTCTGTTGAGAACAATGTTTCAAAGGTGGACTTGTGACATCACAGGACCCTTCGGTTAGTAATCCTTTTCCGGTACCAGCATTATCCTTTTTGTCCTCTGGCACACAGTGAATAGTTGACACCACCTCCTTATTCGGTTCAGTAGTTGCCTCTCTTATTTCAGTGCCACCTGTAGAGACCTGCACTGACGGGCACTCCTTCCTCATAACTATTCCACGCAATTCCTTGACCAAGGGTCGTATTGAACTCTGTACCTCGTCCTGCTGTTGACTTAAAGAAAAAACGGATGAGATAACAGGAAAGGCCTCAAACCGCCTATTACAACCTGCCCCCGACTCGGACCAAATGGAGGACTTATGGGGAGATAAATTATCCTCCATCTTGGTTTGTTTGGTGAACTCAGGATCAAGCAGAAGGCTTCCAGGTCTCTTCAGCATGGTCATCAGTATAGTCGAATCCACGGCCACATTCTCCTTTTTGCACTCCGAGAAGATTTGCGTGGTTGTGCTGGCTACGGCAGTAGTGGAAACGCTCGAGGTAACGGAAGGAGATGTTGTGTTTCGTCTTGTTTGGTCATTCTGTTTCAGTGGTTCTTCCTTTATCTTGGGAGTAGCTGTTGTCTTGTTACCGAGATCGTTGGGCTCCTCTTTCACAGCCACCTGTAACTCAGGGGGAAATGCGGTACATTCCACGACTATGTTGTTTTCCTGGTGTGGCGGTTTACACGACGACAGTGTTCCCTTGCTTGCCTGAGTGGCAGCGCTGGTGATCTCCTTGGCCATCCTGCCAGTGATGACAGTTGTAGGGTATTCTGCGTGAGGTTTCAGTGTGACTCGTCTGTGTTATGGGTGCTTCCGTGCCCTGCCTTGTTGGATGAACAATGATTCGGGGCACCTTGGTTGGTAAAACGTAGGGGATATCCACATTGCGGATCAGCGACTCTTTCAGTGTTCTTTTTGCGCCAGACACGCCCCTCTGGAATGTGTTTAGGGCGGTTTGGGCTGCAATAGTCTGATAAGTGGCCGGTCGTTCTACATTAACATCCTTTGCCGTGTATATTTTGCGGTTAGCGCTGCTTTTCTCCACATTACCCAACTTTAGGAGGTGTTGGTGGTTCAGGGCAGATGACAAGGGGTTCACCGATGCGGAATGCGGTAACACTGTGTCGTCCAGCACAGATTTATTTTCTTGTTGAGACACAAGTCTCAGCTTCAATTCCTTTGTACCGTTGACGGTTTTCACCTCAATCAGCTCCACCATGCAGCCGGCAGGGATGGAGACTTCTTCTGGAAGTGGGACCGTTAGAGCCATATTATGCTGAACAAAGTTTTTCCCTGGGGACATTAGCTCTGAGCTCACTTTGGGGGCGTGGATAACATTCAAATCTACCCTTCTGCGGTGCTGTCTGCCTTTGTTGCCGTGGTCATTTCTCACAACAGGGACTGGTATTCTGACCTTTACAGTAGGCACGCTAGTTCTATGAACTCCAGGCGCAAACGCAGTCGAGAGAGAAAATGTCTCTGGTATGGTCGTCTGAGCATGGTTTAACTCTGGGCCAGAATCTTTACTGTGCAAGCGCTCAATGTGTTTCAATAGGTGTGCCCTCCTCATATACCCTTGTCCACAGAACTGGCATCTGAACGGGTACTTGTGCTGTAGCAAATGAATCTCCAGCTCCTTCTTACTGTAGGAGACGTGATTGCAGTAAAAGCAGTAAAAGGGAGTACCATGCTCCCGCATGTGATTCTCAAAATCTTCAGTCTGTGTAGAGGCAAATCCGCATTTCTCACAATACAAAACTTTAGGTGAAGTCAAGAGACCATTCAAACCTAATGAGTCCTGCCGATGCAAAAGAGATTCCGGCCCTTTCGGATACTTGACGTGATTCATGGTAAGCTGTTTATGTTCAGTCTGCAGGTTGCTCCATAACAGAGGGTTTATTATTTACAATGCAAAACATCCATCTCCATATACAGGCAGATATTCCAGGGTGGTGTTGCTGGTCCCGTCCGATCCCTGTGAACATACACCAATAACACAGTTGTATTATCCATAATATATTTAAAATACAGGTTTCGAGACGACACAACATCGCAGGGGTAAAAAAAAAAAAAAATGGGGTTGTTGAAGCCCCTCCCCTCTCATCACAAACGAGAATCAAAGATTTTGTTTCATGTGATTTACACGTCTAACAAGTAACCAACGTGCGGAATTGAATCCAAGAACAATAAGCGTAAGAATACCGTGTTGTAAACTCTATATATAATGGATAGACTAGGAAACGTCCACACACCTAGAATAGGACCACAAAGAGAAGGCCCTTGCTGCGACCGAGTGTTATGAATACCAAGACCGACATAACGTTATCTCTAATGCGTCTCGTTTATATGTTAAACACCGACCTGAAATCCGGTGTGCGAAACACCGGGAGCTTCATCGACATAAATCCATCTTTTATAAACCGCCAAAAATCCTCAGATTTGAACCAAATGTATTCAGGAGAGAGCTCCACTGCTGGCTGTTCACGGTGTGTGTGTGTGTGTATGTGCGAGTGTGTGTGTGTGTGTGTGTGTGTGAGACAATTTGCGTAAAGTGTAGCCATTCTCAGAAGTGTTTCGTTGGAGAAAACGTAAGTAAACCTCGTAAACTACGCCAGCAGCGTAACGCTCTCCCCAGGCCAACCTCCCGTTAACAACCCCCGTCCCGTTATACTAACACAGAAATAATAAGGTACATGTACGCCCTTTTTTTTTTTTTAAATATATATATCTATTTGAATCTATTTGGTCGACGGAGGGCAGGGTATGTAGTTAGTTTAGGAGTTGATGTTTTTCATTTCCGTCAACAGTGCAGTAATGGCATTTTCCGTGCGTTGACACAGGAAGTAGTCAGAGCTCCTGCTGACCGCCACACACCGTGGACTTGGTGTGTAAGAACACGCGCCGTAATGAACACGTAATTTGCAGCATATGTAACTGAAATGTAAAAGAAAATATAGTTATGATGTTTATTAGACTAAACAGACGACTCTCTGGCATAGTTTCACTGTCTCTGGCGTTACAAAGGTGAGCCGGTTTTCAAACTTTGGGCAACGCAACACAATCCTGCATTGATTGCGCCTTGCATTAATGCTCAATATGATGTGCGCTGTAGGATGCATGTTTGCATACTAACGCCTGCAGAATCAGATACAGTATGACCTTGAGTGTGTCTTATACTTTTTACCAGATGTTGAGTTCTACATGTGACTACATTTCCATAGCGGTCACTGCAATATATATATAATGCATTCCCTCCATGATCCAAATCGGGTTTGCTTCCGATTTTATTGTTAGATATCCTCATACTGTAGCCCGTGTAAGGTTCGCCATGACTTTGGGCAAACTTGATTCCAGGATTTGCACACGTTTGTTGTTATTGCATAATGACACAACACTGGCTTTCATTTGACCCTCCCACCCGTTTGTATAAACAATGCGCACTGGCTTCCTGGTTACAACAAATACTCAAGATTGCCAGAACGCAAGACCGTTCCTTAACCCACTGAAAGTTTCGTTGATACGAGACATACAGTTAACTCGCGAAGAATGGCTTCGGATTCGGTGACCCGGTTCGACTTGATCGTGATCGGCGGTGGTTCTGGGGGTCTGGCAGGCGCACGGAGAGCCGCCGAACTAGGAGCGTCCATCGCGGTGATAGAGAGCCACAAACTCGGAGGTACCTGCGTGAGTAACAACAGTTATCATGGATAAGTTGTCTTTGCACTGTCTCGGTTGTTTTAGCTGTTGCATCCCTGCCTCATACCCAACCGCCGGCCCCCAGTAAGGTGTGTTTCTGTTAAAACAATCTGGCACGGAACCAGGGCAAATGTATGTTTTGTATGGAGCGTGATCTGTGCGGATCGCTTTAGAAAAAAAGAAGTTAATAACAATTTACCAACAAATACTGAGACAACAAAGAACCGTTTATGAAACTATGACTTTCTTTCTTTGATCAGGATTGTTGTATTTTGATCCCAATGGTATTTGTTTCCCCTCTCAAGGTCAATGTTGGCTGTGTCCCAAAAAAGGTAATGTATTTAATCAATCCCTGTTCAGTGTTTTCACCTCAAGAGAGGGGGCGGGGTGTATGTGAAGGCCTACCTTAATACATGTAGCACATAACGGCTCTTGTTTATTGACAGTGCGATCAGTTTTAAAGGATGACTTTACAACACTTAACTATTTGAACTAGTTAGGAATTTAGCAGAAGCTTTTATCCAAAGTGACATGGGATTGAGAAGTATGGTATTCAGCAGAAGGCAGGGCTTATGCCTACAAACTGGTGTTATAGTGGCAAGTGCTTCCTGATGGTTTTGCCTCGCTCAACATGATCTTGTTCCGCAGGTTATGTGGAACGCGGCGGTCCATGCAGAGTACCTCCATGATCACTCCGATTACGGGTTTGAAGTCAGACATACAAATTTCAACTGGGGGTAAGTTTAACCTCGAGCTGTCACATTTGTACTAGCTGTTGGACAGCTGATTTGCATGCAGTTGTTGCTTTTCACTCTCCCACTGGCCTCTTTTGGCCTCTTTGGAGTACTAAGTTCCCTATTTCATTAGGCAGTTGTTTTTTTGCCATGTCATGGTTGATCGGGAGAATAGGTGTGGTGCTTTGGAGTAACTGAGGGAAACACTAGTCAATTATTCAACAAGGAAGCCACTTTCTCTATGAGAAGAAGGAAGTACAGGTTTTAAGCAGCAAATGGTGACAGACTAAAAATTTCTTTCACAGGATGAATGCAGAAAACTCCAAGTGATGACTGAGTGAGAACACTTCAATATGCAGGGTGTCCCTGTAAGACGTAATAAAATTACCATAATAAAGATACAAATATATTTGTTGTGCTCTTTACAGAACCCTCAAGAGCAAAAGGGATGCTTATATCAGTCGGCTGAACGACATTTACCGCAATAACCTTGATAAGGTTGGTTCAATCACATGTCTTTAACTGTACCTTCCCAGCCTTGCACCTTAATCGCAATAACCACATGATGGGTGATGTCATAAACGTCTTGGCTAGCACTGTGAGACATAACAGAATATACTGTTCAACTACCAATGTGAGTAACATTTGATCTCAAAGTAACGATTTATCGCCACCTGTCTCTTGTAGGCGGAAATAGAGACGATTGAAGGCCATGCCAGCTTCACAGAAGATGCGGAGCCTACCGTCGAGGTGAACGGAAAAAAGTACACGGCGTCACACATCCTTATCGCCACCGGAGGGCGCCCTACCGAACTAAGCGACGATCAAATTCCAGGTAATGAAGTTGTGCTTGCAGTAGTTGATCGTGGTGTGAATGTGGAAAATGTCGGATAATAACATAATCAAGAGTAGCTGGAGTGACTTTTAAGTAGCTGAGATGGTTTTTGTTATTTTTATATAACAGGTGCAAGTCTGGGCATCACAAGCGATGGCTTTTTTCAATTAGAGACGCTGCCACGGTAAGTCTACATGTGTGACGCAAAAGTCTTTCACGTGATTTTGTTCCCTGGTTCTATCAAATGTTTCCCCAACAGACGCAGTGTGGTTGTGGGCGCAGGATACATTGCTGTCGAGATGGCAGGGATTTTATCCACCCTGGGGTCTAAAACCTCCCTCATAATTAGACAGACTGGGGTAAGAAACATGTTATTAACCTATCTAATATGTACATCTTGGACACTCTTCAGCTAGGTTGTGTACAAGACTCTAATGTGTGCGTTGCTGTGCTCACATTGCTGCTGGTAAGTTTGCCCTTAGCCGTGTCCATCAAAAAGGTGGTGAGTACGTATGGAGTTAGAATCATGCCAAAACCCCACACACACACAAAACGTGTTTTACTCACGCACAATGATCCACACACACACAAAACGTGTTTTACTCACGCACAATTATTCACACACACACACACACTCAGAAACATATTTCTTCAAGTACAAACTAAAATCTTTCAAGTACAAACTAAAATCCTTCAAGTACAAAACAATTCTAGAAGTACGGAACTAAAAGTTGCGCGTGGATCTGAATGAATTTGTGTGTGGATCAGCAAGGCGGAAAATTAGTGCCAAAAGTCACGTGACAAACAAATGTCCTGTAGTGTGAATCACAGGACATTTGTTTGTCACGTGACTTTTGGCACTAATTTTCCGTTTGTAATTTTAGTTTGTACTTGAAGAAATATGTTTTTGAGTGTGTGTGTGAATCATTGTGCGTGAGTAAAACACGTTTTGTGCGTGTGTGGGGTTTTGGCATGATTCTAGCTCCATAAGTACGTCACATTGGATGAAAAATAGAGGCTGAATGCATAATTGGTGACAACTTTTTTTATTCTGAGGGCTGAAATAGTTAAATTATTTATTTATTTGAATAATATTTATTTTACTCGAATCGCACATCTTTTCTCTCCTCATTCCACGTCTGTGCACACAGGTGTTAAGAAGCTTTGACAGCTTGATAAGTGCAAATTGCACGAAAGAAATAGAAAACTCTGGAATAGACTTGTGGAAGAACACGCAGGTCAAGTCGGTGAGGAGATTGGAGGGCGGCCTTGAAGTCACGCTCGCCACCAAGGACCCCGAGAAAAAGAGCGGGGAGGAGGAGATCAGCACCATTGAGGAGGTCGACTGCCTCTTATGGGCCATCGGCAGGGAACCCAACACGACTGGCCTCCACACTAGCCAGATGGTAACCAGGCTGTTTCCCCTCCATGCCTGTACTTTATAATTTAGGAAACAATTTATACTACCGCTGCTCGTACGTGAATTGTGCATTTTAGGCAAAACCGAAAAAAATCTCCTTTCGGCAATGGACTAGAAAAGCATAATAAGATGTAGTACTTGTGTAAATTGTTAGATCGTATTTTCAATACAAATGAGGATAGATAATTAGAAGTAATGACAAATGATCTTGGTTGATAATAGCATGATAGGCATTTCAGAAATCTGTTTATATTTATGAAAATGCAAGGAATTTTCTTGTTGGAACCTTGTCTAAACCACGTGAAAGATTACCTTTTTAAGAACATTTATAACTCGGTAGATATCAAATTATAGGGCAAAGGTGTTGAGCCTGAAAGCTAAACCGTTAAGATGACCTATTTTAGAATTGGCATATGCCGGAGATCTACTTTGATCAAGATTAATACGATTAAAAATAATCCATCAAGGATTTAATGTGACTTTATTAATGCAGAACATAATGCACTTATTATCCCCCCCCCTTTTTTTCTTTTTACACTTTGAGTATGCTGCTTCTTCACCTCATACAGAGAGAATCATTATTTTGGCTAATTCGGTGACGTGTGTCTGTTTCAAAATTTCCAGGGAATTGCGACGGACAAGCTGGGACACATTGTGGTGGATGAGTTCCAGAACACCAGCCGCCCCGGGATCTACGCCCTGGGAGACGTCTGTGGCAAAGCCCTGCTGACACCCGGTGAGATACGATTTTACAAAAACAAATTGAAACAAGGCTTCTTTGTCTTAGGAAAATCCGTCTTTTTCTGTTTAGTATCTGATCATATTAAATTCTTTGGACACGGATCGAGCTCAGTGATTTAAAAACCTGTTGGGTTGGCCACTGGCAAATGTGTGCTCAGTGGTCTTCATGTGGGCGTGTGCTTTGATTTGGTTGGTTGGTGATGTCCTGACGTCGTCTTGATTCTTTTTTTTTTTTTTATGGACAGTGGCCATCGCTGCCGGCAGGAAGCTGGCTCACAGACTGTTTGACGGCAAAGCTGACTCCAAGGTTGATTACTCTACCATTCCCACCGTCGTGTTCTCCCATCCGCCAATAGGAACCGTGGGCCTGACAGAGGGTGAGCCGCTTGTTTTTGGTTTGCAGCTGATGTGGAATGTAATGTTAGTTAGCAGGCTTTAAATGAGTGTATAGTCCCATGAAACTACGAATCGATGAGTTTCCTTTGTGTAAGGATGAGCCCTTTATATCTAACAAGGTAAAGGGTCCTCTTCCACAGAGCCCACCATGTTGAACCGGCATGTTTATACAGAGGCCCAGTAGGGACAAACGGTCCAGAGAGTTTTAGAAAATAATTAATTTGGTTTACAATTCTAGGAAGGTGGGGGGGCATGTAATCACCATGGCTATGCAATTGTAGTACCTTTGAAACCTTATAATAATCAATGTTATACATAAAATGTACCTTGGCATTATACTATGTGTCCCAGCAGCATAGCCCTTTGTGGCATGGACAGCAAAATCAACCTATGGCCAGGACAGAGCTCCACGCATTGGCACACACCGTGGTGTATATATTATGTATACATACTACATGTGTCCAGGAAGCGCAACCCTCTTTGGACGGGCCTAATATGGTCAATGAAGATGAGTTTACGTTCCGTCCTTTCACAATAATAATTTACATTTCTGGAGGATTAGTTTGTAATCTTGACTTTTTACCCAGAGTCTATAATAGTGACTGGGTTTGACGTGGTTATGGAGTGGGTGTGTATTCTTTGATACGTCCATGTTTTGGAAACGTTTTTAACTCGCTTCCCTGTTCTATAAATAGGAAATCGCCCTTTCAGCGAAAGTTAGTATCGGAAAAAAAGGAAACCTTTTTGCGGTTGAACCGCACACACACAGTTGTGTGATCAAAAGTAAGATTTTTTTTTTTATGTATCAAGAGTGTAAATAAACACTGGCTTGTAGCGCTGACGGCTATCGAGATGAATGAAGGTTACGTATGGGGCCTATGAAAAAGAGTCCTGATTCTGATGGGTTAAACAGATTTATTCGCAGTCTAGAGCAGTCAGGAATCGACTTGGCCTCGACCTTGCTTAGTATAATTCGATAGTAAATGACTTTTGTATAAAAAATCGTAACATTCAGGGTGAAATCAAATTTCACCCTTTACTAATGTTAAGAAGTAGGGCGGCTCAGAATCTTGCTTGTATAGTTGTATACACACACACACACACACACACACACACACACACACACACACACACACACACACACACACACACACACACACACACACACACACACACACACACACACACACACACACACTTTTCTTACAACCTTTACTTGTAGGCTATGACCTATAGTTACAGACTAAATAACTATATACCATTCATAAATCTATTAAGGAACCACATTACCTGACACTTTGCTACTCTATGCTGTCATAAATGATGACATCATTTTGGAAGGTCCTATTGGCACCTTACACAATGCAGGCCGGTACAGGCCGACGTTGTGATGTTAAGGGTCAGGTAAGGGCAGTCTCCATCAGTTGGCGCTACAACAAACATTCATTTTGGTGACATCTAAAACGTCACTGCCACATGATACTGACTGGACCTTGAGCAAATGCGCGTTATATAGTATAGCGGAACGGGCAATATCAAGCATCTCTATATTTGCAATGAGTAATGATGTGTTACTTATATTAGATGTGTTGAGATTTAGAAGTGTCTCCCAAATGACCAATTGTTTAATAATTGTCTTATCTTTTTCCTCTATATTTTGTTTTGCAAATGGTAATCATTGTAACCTTTGTGTCTGCGTGTGTGGTTGTTTCACAGAGGAGGCGGTCACAAGCCGAGGGAAGGACAACGTGAAGACTTACACAACGTCCTTCACGCCGATGTACCACGCCATGACCAGCAGGAAGTCCCAGTGTGTCATGAAGCTGGTGTGTGTGGGCCCGGATGAAAAGGTAAGCAGTGCAAGAGTTGTTTGTGTGACATCATTTCCTGGCTTACACTAATAGCATTCCTGTTTTTCCTGTTTTTTTTTTTTTGTGAGTCATTGGCTATTGGTCAGGGGTCATTGTCATTGTTTTTGTTAGCTACATTAGCCTCTTTAGCAAACCAGCTCGAAAAAAAAACCACACGACTTTACATTGTGTTGCATGCACTGCACAGCAATTCCGTGCAATGCATAATTTGGTGACCGGATAAAGCGGCAAAGTAATAAAGTGTGTAAGAGCATTTGAAATTGAAATTAAAACGGCCAACGTGGTACAAATAGAAAAAACAAGCATCTCATTACAGGCACAGCCGTCTTTGTTTGTCGAGTTGTACGGTTATCATCGGTGGACTCTCCCGAGTGGGACCGACCAAAAGGCGTGTCTCGCGCGTCTTGGTGAAATTGTCACAAGAAAGCTGGGAGATTTTGCACTTGGCAACACGATGCATCTCGAACTAACCATAAGCCCTAGCCTGGGGAAGCTGCTGTCATTTTCTTCAGCACAAGAGGCGTGATCAACGGGCCTAGTTCAAATGACTCTGTACTCAATTGGCTGCTCGCCGTTGCTTCCCTGTCGTCATTGTTGTTAAACCAGCCAATAGCACGCCAGGGGGGGAAAAGCCAGCTTTGTGATTGGCTCCCGCAGAAAACGAATCAGAAGCAGGAAGAAATGTATCGCTCTTCTCCCGACCCTTCTGCCCGGCGAACTCAAATCGCCGGGCAGAATGGACGGGGCTACCCAGTCTACATCAGCCCAGCGTCTTATGATAGCGCTAATTTTAAACGCCATTGGTCCGTTTCATTGTTTTGCTTGATTCCTGATGTGGGGCTACCTTGGGATAGGTTTTTAGATTGCGTCACCAATCACAGGCAATAGGCCTGCACTGTCAGTCCAAGGCTTTGTTTTAGCTTGGAACAGTTCCGCAAATAGTAGGAAGTATTTTGAAAAGATTAATGTAAAACTGATATTGACTAGAGCACTAAATTGCAACTGACCTGA
The DNA here is from genome assembly GCA_900291075.1 of Melanogrammus aeglefinus. NCBI lineage: Eukaryota > Metazoa > Chordata > Actinopteri > Gadiformes > Gadidae > Melanogrammus > Melanogrammus aeglefinus. The sequence goes on along the minus strand of OLKM01001048.1, from coordinate 44,775 downwards.
ATTGATTGTCACTGGACCAGTGTATTGCTGTTCTAAACTTCGACCAAGGGAGAACATCTTGCCTGTTTCTGCATATATTAAAGAGCCAGTTTAATATATGGCTCTTTAATATATGTATTCTAGGAATCTGGCAATTCTCAGTGAGTGCGGCTCACTGAGAAATGCACGTGTGGTTCTGCTGCGTTCGCTAGGTGGTGGGGCTGCACATGCAGGGCCTGGGCTGTGACGAGATGCTACAGGGCTTCGCCGTGGCCCTGAAGATGGGCGCCACCAAGGCCGACTTCGACAGGACAATCGCCATCCACCCCACCTCCTCTGAGGAGTTTGTCACCATGCGTTAATGGCAAAGTAACCTATTGAGCTCCACCGGCATGGGGAAAAATCACTACACTCTTCTACACCCACGTAAGGCAAAGTCCTGACGACATATAACCAAGGCAAATGATTGGACTTTACAAGGCAAATCACAGACTTTCTTTCGTCCCTAATACCTAATTAGTTTGATAATAATTACTATAGTTACAGTATGCTTCCATGGTAATGTGGGCTTTATAAGCGGTGAAAATTGATTTTTTTAAATTCTTGTGACTTATGCTAGTGAATGACTGTTTAAATGAAGTGATAGCTCTATATGTGGCTATGAAGTCGCTAAAGGCAATTATCCTTTAGTGTGTATGTGTACAATTTGTTAGTCATTTGTTAAATGAACACTTCTACTACTCAGTGCTACAGTGGGTCACAATATTTTTTCTGTACTGTTTACAAACATAAATAAAAACTTGTTATTTTCTTTCTTAAATCTTGTTTGTTGGTTTATTGGTACGGTCATTTTTAAGTAGGGCTGGGTAAAAAAAAAATCGATTTTGGATCAATTTCATTTAAATTTTGCGATATCGACTCATGGGGCATTAGACGATGATTTTTATTTTTTTATTTGTACCATATAAGGCAACTATAAATCATATTAACCAATGCTTCCTCATGATGGACACCTTGATAAGAAGTTAGTTTTTTATAAATAGATATAGTGGTCATAATATCCGCTATCAACGAGCCCTGATGACCTTATCTTTAAGTTTCCTATATGACTAAGTGATCTAGTATAGTTTTGAAATGCGTCATCTTTCGTATGAAAAGGAATTTGCCTGTTGACCTAATGCACACATGGCATGGCGCGCAGATACGTGAAGTTGTTGAGTGTTATCTTGTCTACTAAATGAAGGCTTATGTGTTGAATGAGTGAGTAGGTTTTAAAGCCTAATAAAAAGGGTCGAAGGTTTCTTCTCGGAAACCTGGGTGTGTTCCGCTTTGCCCCCAGAGGCGTGAGGGGTATTGCCTCTCGAAGCGTAAGGTTAGGGGGTCTCCTTGATTTGTGACACATAACGTTTGAGGGCAAAAAACTCACACACCCCCTGCTGCCTGTGTGTGAATAACAACCTCAAAATCTATTCCGGTGCAGTTCGCACATCCCCCCTTGGAGTTCCACATGCGCGCACACAGACGCACTTGATTGAGTCTATGGTTCTTGTAAATCATCTCCTCCCCTGATACCGCAACTCCACCCTGACTTTTGACTGCTTATTTAATACTTTAAATGACTAAATACATTTATTATTCATTTATATGTGTATCATCCTCAAACATTCATGATTCCTTGATCTATTTATTGGTAGAAATTAAAAATAATTACATTTATATTAAAATGTTCTCCTCTTTTTGCACTTACTGAGGGCAATACGTAGGACCACATTTTGTTTGTGACTCAACAGCCTGAAGAGTGTGTCTGGAGCCGGTGTAGCAGGATGAACACAAAGGGAGAGGACCCAAACATCAGAGGGTCTGGGAAAGAACTGAACTGAACTAACTCCGAGGAAAGTAGGTTTGGATTTGATAAAGGAATGAAAATCAATGTTCCACAAACTGGTACGGTAAAACCCCAACAACTTAAGAACCTGCAACTGAAGGAAGGGAAGGGCCAGACTGAAAGTAGACCCCCAACAAGGAACGGATTCAGGACGGGGTGAGTGGAAGGATATATCATGGGGGCATATGGCCTGGCAAATCCGAATACTGGGTGCCCAACGCCTAGGGGAGGGCCCAGGATAGGGCTGGGGTTGAACAGGCGGTCAGCCCGGGGGGCTAGACAAGTAGGGAGCAGGAAGCCTCAGGTCAACTACCCGGGGACGAGTCAGATGACCTTTGTTCTAAAGCCCCTCGCGCGGCCGACCTATAGGTATTCTCTCCCCCTACGTCAAGCCCCACACCAGAAACCCCGGGTGTCATCTTTGACTCGAATTTCTGCTTCGACAAGCAGATTGCTGCAGTATTCGGGCAGTTTTTACCAGCTCAGTCTTTGCTAAGATGAAATTCCATTTATCATTTCACAATCTGGAAAAAAGTAATACACGCCTTCACTAAATCACGGCTGGATTACTGCAACTCCCTTTACATAGGACTCCCTCAATCACCCCTCTCTCGCCTTCAGCCGGTCCAGAACTCCGCAGCAAGTGGCTGACTGGATCCAGAAAGCGGGATCATATAACCCCCATCCTAGCTGCCCTCCACTGGTCGCCCATCCAGCACAGAATTCATTTTTAAAACCCTACTTATGGTTTTTAAAGCCCTTAATGGCCTGGCCCCGCCCTATGTCACAGAGCTCATCCACCGCCACTCAGCTCCCAGGTCCCATAGATCATGTAGTATGGGTCTCATGCACGTTCCACGCACTAGATTAAAGCAGAGGGGCGACCGGGCTTTTGCTGTGGCTGCCCCCCGCCTTGGGAACGAGCTGCCGCCATCAATTAGAGACTCTCCTTCTGTCACCATTTTTAAATCTAGGTTCAAAACACACCTCTTCTCCCTGGGGTTTCACCCCCTTTTGTGATATGTTGTTTATTTTTATGTTTTTCATGTACTGTATGTGATATGTGTTCTTTTATATGTTTTTAAATGTGCCTTATCAATACATTTTACTTACTACACTTACTTACTGATGGATGTTGCAGTCGAGAGCCAGAAACCCCGTTTTAATTCACACCTACCTCTTATCTTCACACCTCTCAGCAGAGATGCCGAGAAGTCACCCACAAATAAGTTGACAAATGATTAGGTCTGACTTTGCAGAAAAGCAGAAGCAGCCCTTTGGCATGCACACCCTGCGAGACATCGGACTGGTTTGCCCCCCAATCAGAATCAATCGAGTGATAGGAAAGTGTCAACATCCACTTCATATCAACTCCCATCCTTCCATCTCCAGGATCAACCTCAGGGGTTCCGCTCGAAGACTTGTGCATTCACCTATGCTTCATCCATCTTTTCTCAATGAAAAGACCAGCACAGGAAATTTACAAATTTACTCCAAACCACAAAACGCTTATCATTATATATCGTGTTTTCAGTGGAATTGATGGCTTAATGTTGCGTTCCTACGTTCACCATTGGTGTTTAATTAACCCCTTATTTCCACTACTGGAACAAACTGATTATTAAACCTAGAAGTAGGTAGCCGATTCCACTCTGACGACAGGAACCAGTGCTTCATGTCCTCATCACTTGCGGTGCACCTTATTCAAAGTTCTCATCAATCGACTGATAACAGCTGAGAAAGACTGGAGATAATTGACAACTCCATTGTGGAAAATAACTAAGGTAACCACATCCACCTCCCCCCCCTCGCACACACACAAACATTTCGATGACTACATTTTAAAGATGACAAATAAAAACCACAGACTCAAACCAAATGCAAACATTAATATATCCAAATGTCCATAATAGGCTTGAACGTGGTGGTAACACTGGTAAGTCTCGTGTCCCAGATGTCTCATTTCCTATTAAAGGAAGACAATGATATGACCTGTTATATCAATGACTACCTTTAAACATCTTGCGGCATACCTTGGCCATTATCATTTGCTTCAGTGTCACATAGAAGCAAAATAGTGATGTGAATAACAAAGTGATAATGAAACAAGTAAAACGTTTTTCTAATTTGCAGCAAAGGTTTCGCTAAAAATGGTCAAAAAAAAAGATACATCACCAAAATCGCACAGAGCGGAAATATAGCAGTGATAATACCCCTCCGACAGACATTCAATCAGTCTAAATTTCCAATGATTAACTCACTCTTTCAAGGCCTCACAACAATATGTACCATGTTTTATGAGTTGGTTTCTTTGGTTCCAGCACCCTAACCCTAACCCTAACCCTAACCCTAACCCTAACCCTGGGCACACAATTAGTCAAGTGAAATACACATACTCAGACTAACCTTAAAATGAGTTTAGCCAATTTATATACAGTATACAGGTTTGTAGCTTTCTACGGGAAACAAACTCCCGATTTCCCTCTCAGCCTGCAGACACCTCCACTTATGCTTTGTGACTACCACCCTAACATGCAACGGTACCATCTAATATGGAAATGAGAGAAAGACTTTAGAGTTCCTCATTGTTGGCTGTTAGAACATCATGGGAGCAGGATTCAGGCAAAGATATGAAAAGAAAAGATGATAAATGGGATAATTTTCTTCTCTGGGTCCACTCTTCATCTGCATGTGCCAAGCATGGCCTAATCCAGTGTAAAATTGTACACCACGCTCACTGGATAGAAGTCTGATTTTCTTGCCCTTCCCTTCACAACTACTGGTCCATTATCTTTGATTCCTTACTACTCCCGGTGCTCTTTTCTCCAGCTGCATCAACAGCTCTCTTTGGTGTAATACCAGACACAGCGCGCTGACTTTTTGGCCTCCCTGACCCTATTGGCTAGAAGACTGATATTACTTCATTGGAAGCCGTCCTCTCAACCGTCCCATGAGGCTTGGATAGATGTTCTTTACTGTGGTAATCTAGAAAATATCCAATACATAGTACGAGGGGCTTCGGTTAGATATCTCAAAATATGGCAGCCCCTACTTGATCATAAACACTAATTTAAACTCCAAGTAGTGCCTCCATAACAGAGAAGCTCTCCATTTTAGTGTAGTAGAAGAGATCAACTATAAAGTGGATGGGTCAATCAACGGTTCAATTTTTCAAATGTTGCAACCCCTCTTTGAACACATATAGAAATTTGCAGTTCCAGGTAGTACCTCCGTACCAGAGATGTTCTTTATTCTAAAAAAATATGAAAGACCCAATACACAGTATGTGGCACTGCGTTTTTTTTTTCAAAACATCGCCGCCCCTCTTTGACCAATTAGAGAACATGGGGTTCCAGGGGAAGCACCAGCTGGCTGTTGGGTTGTTTTTATGGTTTGTTTTTATTCTTTTCTTTATTCTTGCTCCTTTGACTGCCCAATATTAATCTGTAGCAATAGCAGTAATTATTCTGTATTTGAACATTAAGTTTTTTGTTTGTTACGTTTTTTGTTTCAACTATTCTTTCAGAGCCTTCTGCAAGAAGCCTTCAGAACCAAGCCTTCACTGGTTAAGAGCAGAGACATAGCAGGGACGTCTTGGGAATTCACTGATGGATCACATTTTGAGGGCACAATAGATGAGGCACAATATCTGAGAATGAATGAACGTGTTCCTCGAGATTCAAATCAGCTGTTCTGAAACAAAAATCCAGACTCTCCAGGGAAGCAGTGAGGCAAAAGTCATTACTGACCAAATTCTATTTCTAGCAAAATTACGGAAACCCCTAAAAATGCAAATCTCTCGAAGAAGTCTTCCAAAAAAGCAGAAGACAGATTGACTACTTGAGTTTCATTGAAACTGACATTACTTCATTACTGAAACTGTGACATCATGATGTCATCCGCAGTCCAAGTATGTGTGTGTGTGTATAGGGAGGGGGGGGGGGTGTTGGGGGCAATGATAATGAGAGTACATGAAAATTTCCAAAGCCGATCCCAGACAAAATAGTGACAGTCCGAAAGTGTCCTTAAAATAATCTGCAGTTGTGAAATGTTTTGAAAAATTTTCTCGGTAGAAGTTATACCAACATTATTGGCTAGTAGTTAAGGTGAGTCATAGCATGTCAGTGTGTGGACCATTTACAGAATCTAATATACTGATTAAAAATGAAGATCACGACTTAATAATAAGTAGCATTAAGCAGTAGTGTCCTACGTCTCAAACAATTTATTTATCATGGAGGAATCTTGATGGCTCATTTATATAACATTCCAAACACACATATTCAGTGAAAATAGGCACGCTACTGTAAATAACATTTTTACCTTCCAATAATAATCAAAAAGAATGTGCAGGATGTACAAATCTCTTAATGACAAACCAGTGGGTTTTTTTTTTCCGATCTGTCTGTGACATCATTAACTTCCTCCTCTCTCATGCTTACAAATAGTGTTAGTAGCCTCCACCACTTAATGACGCTCAGGACTGCCGCGAGAAAAGCAGAGAATCAAATATAGAAAAGGAAGCACGCCTCAGTATGCTCAAGTACCTGCTTGTCATGGTTGTCCTTATGCAGAGCAGCAGAGGGGAGGAACGGAACACAAGAGTGGAGCTCATAAACATGGTGAAGGCTCTCCAAAAAGAACTCGCAAGTGAACGCGGAAACTGGTCCTTTGTAAGTACAATTTCATACCCATTTACTTTTGACTTCCTATCGATTTATCAATGGTGAATGTTTTCACTGTCCTTTCTCTCAAACGGCAGGCATGTTGATACCAACAAGACGTGATGTTTGTTGTAACTGCTTGCCTTTTTCCATTCAATATTATGTGCAATTTCAGTTTATTCAAATTAACTGTACATCTAATGTTACTTTATTTTCATCCAGACCGGAAATATTAGTTTGCCATCAAGGAAAAGACCAGTAAGACCAGTAAGTTACCTGATTAACATAACTTTTAGGATTTTCTTTCTAACCAGTCCTTATTCATCTTGCATGTTGAATTTAAATTGTATTTATTTATAGTGAGCAAATACTTATATTTTTCCCCCACAGTGTGACTGTCAGGGTGTATTTGCAGAGGCACTGAACAAAACTTGGCACCAGTTGATCCCAACAGTAAGCCTTCAAAGATCGACAATCTGCTCCAAACATTAAAGGCCAACACCAATCACCTTCCACGACCCCAAACGGTGAGTTCCTTCAGACTTCCAGCGAATCCTTCTAGTCGCAATACAACCAGATCACTGCATGGGATTATGTTGAAAGCTGAGACTTGTATTAGCTCTTCGAAGCACAACAGACAACAATTCAGCAAAGTGTTTATTCTAATTTATCCTTTTTTTCTTTCTTTCTTTTTTTCTATATATAGAACCGCACCTGTCCAATGGGCGTGACCATTTTCAGACCATCGACCTCACTTGATTCAATAATCTATTTCCTCAGGAAACTAAATAACCAATGCTAGAGCTCCAATAGTCTTCAAGATTGAACATGGCGCAATTGCCTCCAAAAAGTGATCTTAATTTATTAAGATGTCAGACACAGATAACCATATATCGGCTATGTTCTAACACAATATTTAGGATTAAGGACTTCATAGCATGTCAATTCCAGTAACCTTTTTATAATATATAATTTAAATGATTATTTATTTATGAATTTATTTATTTATATGTAATTTAAATGATTATCAGGGAATTTATTTATTGTTTATCTATTTAAACATATATTTATTTTTGTATTTAAGTGACTTCACAATGTTATCATTTGTTGCACAGTATTAAAATACATGGATGTCATCCATGGAAATGAGAACATTAAAATAAAATGATTTGCAAATACATTATATATATTATTGTCCATACTTTCAAATCAATTAAATTATGTGGCAACCTTGAAAGCACTTTGGAACAACATTTCTTCCTCCCAAAGTGAGCAAACGTTAGCCATGCATGTTTGACGTCAAGGTCCCACAAAACACCTCTTGGTGTCGCCAATTGGGCTATTCCTTTTATTTAAACATAAAGAAAACATGCACATTAAGCTATTTAAATAGCAATTTGGTGTCTAATCTGACCATTACAAAGTGTAAAAACACCATTTGATATAGAAATGCCAAACCTTTTGACCCCAGAGTTATTCCTGATATTTAGGGGTGTTTGGTGTGCCTCACTGAGGAGAGAGAATGAGGGATGAAAGATACCTGATATCTCCTGCTAATCAGAGCATGTCGTGTTCGCACATGGAGAACAAACACAATGGACTCAGTTGAACCCGCACCAACACGTAGGCTACTGCTTGGTTATATCAAAGTGATACGTGCAATTTCAGTAAAGATTTAGCAAACTTCTTAGCCCAATTTTTGACGGCTTTAAATAACACATAGCTTACGGGGAAGGAATCAGTGCCATATGACACGTTCTACTGAGAGAAGATTGCCACATAAACAATGCATCGTTTAATTGTATCTAATTATTGAATAGGCCTGTAAGATACCTGTATTTTGTATAACGATCTATGCAAACAAATTGTTAAAGATTCGCAGCACATGGTCCGCCTCCGGCGCAACAAAAAGGAAGAAAATACGCTCTGAGACCCCGGCGGAACGGTCTAGTGATGCTCCTCTATCAGCTGACTGCTAAACCTGTCCAATGGGCTCTTTGCACAGCTCCACTACTTCCTGAACTTAACATTATTGGATAAACTGATTAATCCAGGTGTGTCAGACACACCTGGATCTACAAGCCTGTACAAGCCTGTAAATGACCTCTAAACTATCTATGTAGTCTTTGATTTGACAGACGATGCAGTTGGTTGGTTTAGGCCTAGACGTTTCCAAAATGAGGGTTTTCCAGCAGGAGGCTGAATGCTGCTCTAATTAAAGAAAGCATTCAGTGAAGCAAATGAGGAAAAGAAAACATTGCTGACACAAAACAAACTTTTGCATTCCTAATACGGTTGTTTTTCCACATAATGTCTGTTAGATATTGTTTTCAGGCAGTTTATAATATAACTAGGGGCCCAAAGGTATTCAGAGCCCACACACACCCCCACGCACTGCCGACCCCAAAGACCCCAAAGGAGATGTCACTCGGGGCGATGGCGTAAAAGATTGGCTGACACATGCTTCAATCCAAAATCCTCAATGTACAAAAACCAAGGTAGACCCACTTGAGAGGAATCAATGCAAGCTTGTTTATAATATACATTTTATGGATCCAGTTAGAGTATTATTATTACAATGCATAATGCATTACAATCACTGACTGAAATGTCTAACAAATTTTTCCCTGACCTCTTTGTTAATAAAGATGAACAAGCAAGCTCCTTGGAAAAATGTTGCTGATATACTATCACATAGGAATCAGTAACTACTTTCCAGAGCTCCAATCTTTAAGACAAAAAGTGTTTTAAGCACTACTAACAGTTACTAGCAGCACTACTAGCAGTTTATATAACACACACACACACACACACACACACACACACACACACACACACACACACACACACACACACACACACACACACACACACACACACACACACACACACACACACACACACACAAAATTCAGTTCCTCAGAAAATTAGAATGTGAAAAAGTTCAATATTGAAGACTCAAGGTGTCACACTCTAATCAGCTAATTACCTCAAAACACCTGTTAAGGTTTCCTGAGTGTTTTATTGGTCTCTCAGTCTTGTTCAGTAGGCTTCAAAATCATGGGGACGACTGCTGACTTGATGGTTGTGCAGAAGAAAGTCATTGACAGCCTCCACAAGTAGGCTAAGCCTCAAAAGGTAATCGTTAAAGGAGCTCGCTGTTCAGAGTGCTGTATCCAAGCATATTCACAAAAAAATTAGTGGAAGGAGAAATTGTGGAAGGAACGGGTGTGCAAGCAACCGGTGTACAAGCAACAGGTATAACCGCTACCCTGAGAGGATTTTCACACAAAGCTCATTCCAAAAATGTGTGGGAGCTTCCCAAGGGGTGGACCCGGGCCAAGCCAAGCAACTCCTGAACCAGAAACAACATAAGAAGCCTCTTACATTGGCTATGAGAACTTGATTGGTCGCTAATTTCATTTGGAAATCAAGTATACAAGAGTTCTGGAGGAAGAATGGAGAGGCGCAGAATCCAAGTTTCCAGTCAGTGATGATTTTTGGGGGCCATTGTCATCTCTGGTGTCGGTCCACTGTGTTTTATCAAGCCCTAA
>OLKM01001048.1:13510-30780 GCA_900291075.1 Melanogrammus aeglefinus | reverse complement strand
GTCCTGCACCTTTGCCCGGTACTGAGTCCTGAACATTTCCCTAAAAAGGAAGTCTATTGGAGCGTGGTCACGGTCTCAAACATTTTATGAATTGGGGATTCCTTCCTTGTGCTGATGAGGAGTGGTGGTTGATAACAGTAAAACGACCTGCGGGAGTCAGCTAAGTCATTTGTCGCGTTTTCGTTGTTACTGGTAAAGTAGCAGAGATTGGGCAGTAGTTCCTATTAATACCGCTCGCGACTGCTTCATTGTATCCTTATTATGCTGACTTTATGTTGTGTATGTGTCGTGATTCTTCACTCATCCATATTATGGAGCAGTAGCTGCTGTGTAATTCATTTTGTGCTTTTCAATTACACTCTGCCTTGATTCGAATGCAATACGGCCCAGGACCCCAAACTGTAAAACCACCTCCACATTCAAAAGTCACTCCGTTTTTGTGTTGCCCAAAAACCTGTGGCCCGCTCGCTGGTCCGTGTAGGGATAGCCTGGTGTGTATTTGCTAAATATCATCGTTAGTAACAGTACATTTTCAACCCATTTTTCCTGTGCTGGCCCAACTGGGTGAATAATCAATATAGTCCACTAATCTCTATTGGCTCTTAGAGCCAGCAAATGGCCTTATATATTAGCTATTGGGTTGTAATTGCTGGGTGCAGGTGTCCTTTGGGCGATTTGACAACGTGTCGCATTTTCTCGAACACCACTGTTTGACATCTGCATATACAGATCCAGGCCAAAACAGCGGCGGCGTCGAGCCTCAGTGGTACGCTCTCCCACCTGGTGGCCATGGTCCTGATGCAGCAGTGTTCAGAACTTTCTTGTCTGAGGGGCTGCGGGCAGGAGGACTGTAACGTCTCCTCACCCCATCGGCGACGGAAACACCGACGATGTAATACCCCTTTCCCTTTCCACCAATCGATCTCCAGTGGCTGCAGGTAACCTCAGAGCCTGGTTTTAGAATACACAATACCGCTCCTCGGTGGAAGGTGGCGCCCGGTCTTTACCCAGAAGGCCAACACTTCTTTCAAAACAAGGATCGCTGCCTGCATGGCGGCCGGATGTCAGGGGGGGAAGAACCTCAGGACCGATATTATGCTGACTGTGTTGCCTATCACCACAGGTGTTTGGTGCAGATAGCCTGTGTTCTGTCGGCAGAACTGGGACCGAAAGTTCCAAGGAAAAGCCGACCCACCCAAGTTCGCACTGGGACAGGTACTGCCTTTGACAGGCATCAAGCGTTCTTATTGCCTGCGGCCCAGAGCGAATACTTTGATCTCAAAATTCAAAAAGACGCCAGCTGAGCTGGCCCATCGGATGTTCGGCTGCGCCCCCTAGCCTGTGGCAGACTGGAGGTTAGCTGAGAGGATTGTGTTAAGTAATACCACACATTTGTGCCCAGCAGATTATTCCCTTGGAATTTCTCGGCCATTGGCCCATACTTGACTTGCAAGAAATTCTACTTATTCATATGAATCTGTAGTTTGTCCCATATTTGCGCTCTCAGTGGGCGTAGACCCCGGCTTGCTTAAGCAACGGGCCGGACCACTCCCTCCTGTTCCTGAGAGAGGACGGCTCCGAGACCACTATGGCTCGCATCCACCTCCAAGATAAAAGGCAGGGCAAAATCAGCATAGGCTAAAACCGGTGCAGATACCAATCTGGTTTTCAAAACCTCAAAACTCTCTTCACACAGGGTCGTCCACGCCCCTGCCAGACTACGGCTGGACCCCCGCCTACTTTTTGTGCCAGAGAGGTCTGCCACTAGCTTGTGCAGAGGGCCAGCAAGTTTTGCAAAGCCTGCCACGAAGCGCCGGTAGTAACTCGCAAATCCTAAGAATGAGCGCAGTTCGGAGATGTGCTGGGGCCGCTGCCACTTAGCCACTGCCTCGATCTTAGCCGGATCAGTAGCCACTCCCTTGTTGGAGATCACGTGTCCTATGGTTACTGACCTGTGTTCTGAAGAAAGCACATTTCTCCAATTTGGCCTTCAGCCCTTTCTTTTATGAAGGCGTTGGAGCGAACGACTTCCAACGCTGCAGGTGTTCAGTAACAGAAGACGAAAAGACAACATATGTCATCCAATATACGGAGCAGGGACTGGCACTGTTGGTCTCCGAACATACGCTGCATTAAGCGCTGGAATTTTCCCGGGTCGTTACATAGCCCGAGGGCATCCTGTTCCATTCGAATAGACCAAACGGTGTGCAGAAAGCTGTTTTGGGTATATCCGCTTCAGAAACTGGGACTTGATTTGTAACCACTAGCGAGGTCCATGTGTAGAGAACCGCTGGGCCCTGCGAGTGGCATCTAAGCTCTCCTCAATACGGGGTAGGGGAAAGGAGTCCTTGCGGGTCTTAGCATTCAGAAGGCGGTAGTCTACGCACATGCGAAGGCTCCCATCCTTCTTTTTAGCCAGAACAATAGGTGACGCATAAGGGCTACAACTCTCCCTCACTACCTGCGACTCCAGAAGCTGATTGATGTGAGCTTTTACCCCCTCGTAATCCGAGGGTGGGATACGCCGGTGCCTTTGCCGCACGGGTACTTCGTCAAGGAGTGGGATGTCATGGGATATTAGATTAGTGCAACCCAAATCACCCTCATGAGCTGAGAAAACAGTGCTATATCTGTGTAACAGACTCCTTGCCACAGTCTGTTCTTGTTCAGATAAGGCAGACAGGTCAATGGCGTCAATCCGATCCGGTGTGGTGCTGGAGGCTACCTGGGAGGACATAGTGGCGGTGGTGGGCCTGATCTCTGCCACACTAGCAGGTAGGCTTACGACTTCTGCACTACTTATGGAACCTAGAGTAGCACGGGGGTAGAGGAGGACTTCAGTTAACCCTACGTTAACCATTGGGACATAGGCTGTGCCCCTGAGGACCTGGACCAAGCAGGGGGACGCCAGTAACCCTGCTGGCAGCCCTGAATCAGGAGGCTCAAAAAATGTAGCCTGACCTGAAAGCTCCTCTGAACAGGTACTGGCAACAAATTTCATAGTTCCCCCGGCTATTCGAACAGCCCGTGGACCTCGGAGCCGGGCCACGGGAAAATGCCTGATCGGAGGCTTCCGGCCGACCGATGGCACCGCTGTAATGCCTCAATGACGGGACCTGGAGCTTGTGACACCGATGGAACATCAAACAGAGAGGGGCCATGTGCCCCAAAAAGTTTGTGGTAACAACGGCTAATCACGTTCATACCAAGTACCCCAGGACAGCCAGGGTGCCTTTCCAGCAGGATCCTTGACTACCAGAATACCACAGTGAGTCATTATCTTACCACACAGAACGACCTCCAATTCTAAGTAGCCAATATACGGAATGGCCAGGCCATTCGCCGCCTTAAGCTGAAGCCAATGACATGACTGGAGCCGTTCCTCCTGGCCCCACGGTTCAAATTGGCGTAAAAAGAAATCTTCTGTTACAGTGGATACCATGGAGCCGGTATCTATTAGACAAGGAACAGTGACTCCACCAATCGAGACATCAATATTTGGACAATGTGACATAAGTTTAGGCACCTCACCACCCCGTGAACCAGTAAAGGCCCCAACTGAGCTGTGGTTCAGCAGCTCAGTGGGCTTCAGTTTCCCGGCTGCTGGGAAGAATGGGCTGCGCTCACTTGACTGGGGGGCCGACCAGAGGTGGAATTTGCACGAGGGCGAAAGGGGACTCGTTCCCCGTCACAGTCACTGGCAAAATGACCTGGCTGTTGGCATCTTCTACATATTACGGGACCCGAGCGTTGGGGCCTACTAGGGAATGAGGGGTGTCGGAAGGAGGCCACCGTCTGAGTAAGGCCACCGTCAAGAGGCCACCGTCTTGTTCCCGCCTTCCGGTTTAAATGCCGACCTTGACCTTGGAATTTCATGCACACATACCTATGAAACACTCTTACATTCACTATTGAAACGCTCTCACCGTCACTACTGAAATTACTGGTATGAATACTACATGTGAAACGCTTGCACATCCTCATGTAAGAGCATACATACATATAACTGAAAAACTTATTCATACATTTGAAACATTTATACAAATATGTGCTTGCATGAGTGTTTCAGATAGATACGTATAAATGTTTCACTTGTATGAATGTAAGCATTTCATATGTATGTGTATATGCCACAGAGGTATGTATGTATGCGTGTGTGTTTCTCATATGTATGTGTAAGTGTTTCAGAAGAGTATGTATGTATGTGTGAGTGTTTCAGTAGTGAGAGGGTGTGAGCGTTTCAGTAGTGAGTGTAAGAGTGTTTCATAGGTATGTGTGTGAGAGTGTCTCAATTAGTTATGTCCTAAACGGACCCTCATACCTCCACGGCTCCAGATGATCCCAAGCCAGCACCTACACTGTAAAAAAGAAAAAGTTGAGAAAACTTAAAATATCAAGGCAACATGATGCAAGAGATTTTGAGTTTTCTCAACTTTTGCCAGCTGTTGTTGACTTAACTAAGGTTTTTAAGTTTTGCCAAGAGTTCTGCCAACTTGGATCTTTTTGTTCACTTTATGAGGATAATACTGTGAGACTAATTAAGAATTTCTTGCTTGAATGCGATGTATTTCTACCTTCACCAAACAGATTTTTGTGTTGAATTAATAAAAATTTTCCCCATCAATGTCATGTATTTCTACTTTCTTTAAATATAAATATTCTTGTTGTATAAATACACAATTATTCCTTCAATGGCATTTATTCCTTGATTCACCTAACACAAATATTCTTGTTGAATAAATAAGAAAATTTATTTTGGCTATAATTTTCCATTCAAAACTGCTCAATATATGGATAATTAATAATACACACTACAGCTGAATGTTGTCATGAATTTTTTTTATTCAGTTTACCAGTGAACAGTAAAACCATCATTAATATGAGTAAAAAAACATACATACTGTTCTAGTCTAATAACATTTAACTTTGACTTCAAATGTGAACCGCCATTTTTTTTTGTATATACACATTCAAGCTTTACTTAAACAATAATAAATGTAACAGTTGAAACACTAGACACCTTTTGGCAACCCCTGAATTATTATATAATCCAGAGGTGAAGCATATGAACTTTGTTTTGTTTTAAATGAGTGTAACAACAATGCACTTAAACTTCAATAACAGTCACAGTACAAGCTTCGCTTTCAGTGACCTTGTGCGCTGTGAGCATCGAGAGCCACCGAGCGAAAAAAAGATGGTCTGAATTGCCTCAAAGGAGTACCTCATCTGTTTTGGATAATCAATGTTGAGGGCATACAGGAGGCCAAAGAGGTATGCCATGGCAGTAGAGAGGTTTGGAATATTATGAAGCACAATGTCCCCTTCCAACACAACCGCCTGGTCTCGCACAGTGTTGTCGGCTTCATCATGTAGCACAGAGAGGATGGCAACAGATGCACTTTTCACCACTGGTGCCAAAATGTCGGTGTCCTGAGGAAGGAGAACAGGTACATTATTAAGAGCTTAGAAAAAGTAAGACAGTAGAAATAGCATTTTCTGAAAAAAAAAAAAATGTGTGTGAATTCTGAAAAGGTTAATGCTAAAGCTGAAAAGTATAACAAGTAAGCAGAGATGATTGGCTTCATAACGGCTAAAATCAGTTGAAATGTTAAAAAAAAAGGCAGAAGAACATGGGCAGCTATAAACTGAAATCTGACAGCATATGAAAACTGCTAAAGCCAAGAATAATTTAGTAGTTTAAGGAGGGTGATTTACATGAAGTAAACAAGTTGGTGTAAAGGAAGTAGTGAAGCTGTGCAAAGATCCCATTGTAACAATGGTACTGCTTTTAAAACAAACAAAAATGACAGCCAAAAAAAGCCTTACTCTTAGAGGATCATCTTTCAAATTTTGTCTCAGCTTTCAGCATTCAAATTAATGATTTGTTTAAGAAAGATTAAAAAAAATAAAAAAAACCTTCAGACAAAATACATTTATACTGATGAAATTAATTATTTAGTACCACGCTATACTAATTTGCCATTTAACTTGGGGAGGCATTAACCAGAAAAAATAAATCTCTTTCTATAATCAATGTAACCCACCAACCTTGTGATGAAACACCACCCAAAATGACCAACTGTTCCCCTCAGCAGAAAAAAAGGGATCTGAAGTGGAAAAGTCCAACCCTCACCCCAAAATCATCTGGACTGATAAACTGCCCTGGGGAGGTGTACTTACATTTTGGATTAACTACTCCTTAAAAACATCTTGTGAGAATAAGTAATTAGCTGCATGACCTGAATTATTTGTCTTTTCTGCAGTTACTTTTACTTACCAAGCACTTCAGGAAAAACGTGGTTGCATCTTCGCGGAGGTAGATAGGCAGGCCTCTCAGTGCTGCTGTTTTCCGGTGGGACACACATGTCGGATGTCTAAAAGTGGAAAACATAAGTAGTTCAATTAGTATAGTACTGTAATGTTGTCATTCCTAATAAGAAAGTATATTCATGCTCTTCTAAAACTGCCAGGCAAAAGAGCAGTTCACTGACCTGATCATCAAGTTGATCAAGGAGGTCCTCCATCTCCTGACCAAAAGCTCCTTTCTTAGACCTGTAGATTTTCAGCAGGCCAGGCCCAAACTTGTCAAGGGATGCATTGAAAGTCCCCAGGAGGTCTTTGGTCGTGATACGATGAAATTCCTTAGATATCTTAATAAGAAAACCAAAAAAATATTATCAATTTTCAAACCATAATGTCAGAATTTCTTACAGGAAGTTCCTGGGTAACTTGTTATGAGTCTGCACCATGTTAAATATCTGACCATTTTTCAGTGACCTGTGAAAAAGTGGATTACATACTAAAATGCACCACAGGTAATAAAGAACCTCATTTTTAACCATGGATTTTGAGGATTAAAAATTAAATAAAAAGGGTGACTATGCCACATCCATAAATTGCAGAAAGTGAATTACTCCTTGGAAGACAAAAAAAACACACATTCTTACCTGATTAAAAGTTTTACTTTTGTCTTCTTGTTATTATTGCAATTTATTTCTACTGTTTAGACAAGCAAGTAAAAAAGGATGTTACCTTGACAGTTTCAACTGTCGTCGTCGTCTTCAGAGGTGTCATCCAACGTTCTGCTGATGTGTCATTCATCAGCTGGCCTCTGGTCTCTGAAGGAGGGAATCCCAGGTATGTCATACCTGGGATTCCTTCCTCCAGAGACCACCCAGGATGGAAGGTGCGTGGCCAACTCGGCAGACCAGCCGGCCAGCTGGTAAATGACACGTCAGTAGCACGTTGGATGACGCTTCTGAGGAAGAATGAAGTCTCAGTAGAAAATGTCAACGTAACATCTTCTTTTACTCGCTTGTCTGAACAGTAGAAATAATAAAGAATAGATCCTTACCTCTTCACAAGAAAACAGAGCAGGCCACCTTTCCTGGATCTCAGATACCATCGGCTGACACTCTACCACCTCCCTTCGCCTGAGGGAAAACGTCAGCTCCATCTTCTGTTCTATCAATGTTGTGTTCCTGTTCTTCTTCATTTCATCGACCAGAGAGACTCTTTGCTCTTCAAGGGTAGAATCATTATGGTGTTGTGGGTAATCTGGCACATGATTGACCTCTCCACGTTTGGGCTTTTTCAGGGTAAATGGACTGTCATCTTCCCCTCCACCTTTTCTTTTCTTGTTTACATTTACCTCATTGCATCCTGCCTGGCGAAGCTTTGACCTGTAGTTTCCAAGTTTGTACTTCATACTTGTTTTCCATCCTTCGTAGCCTGTGACGCCAAATGGCTCTTTCAGACATGGATACTTCTGAATGAGCGCAGCGGCAACTGACTCAAGCTCATCTTTCTCAGGGTAGCTTTTGATTTCAAAAATTGCTTGTGCAATTTTATCCAATATCTCAATCTTCATGTCTCTTGTCACTTCAAGGCCCTTCTTTGTCTTTTCATGTGTGTCATTGGCCTTAAGACAATTTCAGCTCCACATCATATGCAAACTTGGGGATTGGGAATGGAGATGGCCACTCTACGACTTGCCTTAATGTGGTCTGGATAGAATCAGTCCAACTAGGCCTGAAATCCTCAGAGTGAACACTGATTGCGTCCTGAGAGGAGGCTGAACTAGTGGATTGGTTAAGTGGAGACAAATCACAGTTCCATATGACATGCAAGACTGCACGCTCAGCTGGTAATTCTGACATCTCTGTTAAGTTGCAGAGTGCATTTTCAAACTCCGGATCCTCAAACTGTAGTGAGAAATCTTCTTGAAGATTGAGTCCTTCTTTAAGTATATTATGTTAAACATCTTTGGAATACATTACCAGTTCGAAGTGCTGTTTGGTCCTACAGAAAATCCACAGTGAGTCCTTTTCTTTGGCCTGTTAATAAAAAGATAAATGCCATGTGAGTAAATAAACAGCGCTATAAGCTGATGTTTTGCGCATGCCGTAGGCCTATACCACGAGGTTAACAAGGTGGTCTCTTGCTACTGTTATGACAGCTGAGTTTACATTCACGGTCACCACACTAAATCACGTCCCCAGACACGCACAAACACAAACAAATAATTTCTTTCAAGATTTAAAGTTTAAGAGAGTGAGTACTCAATTGTACAACATTTCATTGTAACATACCTTGTAAGTATAGTCTCAGGTGAGAGTTTAGATTCCCATCTGACTTCTCAAGGTAGTTTCTCCCGCTCTCTCACTCTTCTTCTGTCGCTAACTTCGGATGCAGCATATATGGGTGCAGTACATATGGTTCAGTGGTGCTCATCAGCGCCATCTATCGTCGGGGAGTTTTTTTTTTTTTTTTTTTTGCCGTGAGAAATTGGATGTGTGGCCTGTGTGCGTGTGTAAACAGGCAAAAGAGTGTGTCACACGGTCAAACCGTGAGAGTTGGCAGCTCTGTCAGCCCACATGCCTGCATAGCTACACGGATATGCTCCTCCGAGCTCCGTTTACCCCATGTGAAAGCGTCTGCATGACGACGAGGCGCATGGGAAAAAGTTACCAACAACAACAGACAATGACCTTACAGTAAAAATAAAGTCAACCATGCACTAATTCAGCGTGATGGAAGTAAAAACATGCTTATCTTACCAGCTGGAGCGAAAGTTTGGCCAACTCCCACCACGCGGTTTCTGCTCCACAAAATGTCGGACGGCATACCTTCAGCAAAGTTGTTAAAACCGGTTCAAACTGGGCCAGGCTTGTGTGCGCAAAAGAGCAAATGACGGAGTTGGCCCAACTCAACTCAAAAATCTGCTTATAGATTTACAATTTCTTGTTGAGCTGACTTAAAAATAGTAGTTGAGTCAACAATGTGAAAAATTTGCTGGGCAGACAAGAGTTTATAGATTACTTATTGCAAAGCCATATTTCTGAGTCAGTTTAATTTAAAAATTGTAATGAGATCAACAATTGCTAGTTATCATTTTTACAGTGTACTTGCAGGTTTCAGTTGAAAACCATGCAAAGTAACCACCCCCAACGCCACCGAGCCATGGACGCCCCGGAAGCCAAAACCGGGCAGGACATAGGCTGTTTCCCAATGTCAAGGAAGCATGCTCAACGAGCGTCCTTTTAAGGACGCTACGTCATAGAACGCCGACAAGCACTGTTCCAATGTTGAGGACACTCGAAATTGACGCCATTTTTGCGTCCTTCTTTTTTGAGAATTCCGCGATTTTTCAAGGATGCATCGATGCATCCTAGATGAGCCCAAACTACCCACAATCCTGTGCGTTCACTGCGCGGGATCTTGAAAATGGCAGAGCAGTACACGTTCAAATGTAAGTGAAGTTATATTAGTTTTCAGAAATATTTTTGTTGCCGTTATTGCTTTTTATAGATTCATCGTGTTAATGCAAATAATCAAGCTTAAAGACTTGTGCCACTTTTTCAAACGTTTTTGCAACTTAATGATACCGTACGTTGCTGTTGTGTATGTGTGTGTAGTATATATATATAATATATACTATATTATATATATATATATATATATATATTATATATATATATATATCATTGCTTCCATGTTGTATTCAGAAGTGCACATGTGTTTACAAGCGGAAACGCAGTTATTAAAAAGCGGAAGCGGAAGCGCATCCACACTAGCAAGTCGTTCCAAAGTCCGAACAAGGAAGCACTCGAGCTAGCACTCTCCATAGGACGCGACTAGCAAGGACGCGTCCTAGCAAGGCTGCAGCCAGCCTTCACATTGGGAAACAGCCATGGCTTCCGATGACGTCCACCGACCTTATATTAGAAATAATATAAGGTATATATATATATATATATATATATATATATATATATATATATATATATATATATATATATATATATATATATATATATATATATGGCGCCAACTGGGCGCTGGCCCAGTTGGTTTCCGAAAAAATATTTTCCTCCAGCAACATGATTGGTCCAAACAAATATGACGCAAAATAAAGTGAAACTCCCCCTTCACCCGGAGCGCATCTGCCATCAGATTGTATATATAATTATTTAGACGGATTTGTGAGACTCATGTAGGGTTTACCAAATAGTCGGTGATATAAAGGTATTTATCTCAAGCAACTGATTTCTGCAGATACTGTTGAACGCAGCACAGCAATTACGTCACGTTTTCCTCAGCGCACTTTGTCCCACCTACTGGCCAGACAGCCAATCAGAGCGAAGCAACAGAGCGAAGAGTCCTGTCCATGTTGGGCGCCAAGTCTGATCAGCAGAACAGCCGATATTTGAGTAACGCTCCGTAATAGTCTCTCAGAAAACCCGCCGACACTCAACATGGATTATTCAATGCGCCCAATAGAAGAGGATTTGTCCCCTGGCGTGTTTAAAACGCCACAGAAACGGTTGTCTGCTGTCCCCCAGCTGTACTCGGACTTTATGCGATGGGACGTTGAGGACACTTGTAAATTTCTTCGAGGGCAGGGGCTCAAAGAATGGATGGACACTTTTAGAGGTACATTTTGTTTTTCCTTTTTAGTGGTAGATTGTCTTCTGAACAGCCGTCCGAACCTCGAACTATTTGTGTGTATCATTGTCCGCACCGGTTTTAGCATTAACGCTAGCCCCCCTTGACCACTTACTGCCTAAACACAACTATAGCATTACAATGTGGCCATTTGATAGATAATACATATGTGTATATACCTTTTTTAAAGAACATGGAATAACTGGTGTTGGGGCTGCGTGAACTTACTGAAGAACTTTTGCAGAAAATGATAGATATAGGTAAGTCTGGCAGGGACAACCTGTCGCTCAATAAGATATGGTATCTCTGTCCTAATGAAATGTGCTAGTCAAAGTCTATCCTCTCTGGGTGAACATTTTCTTACACTTATTTTTCATTTCCCCAGCCCACTATCGGTGTCCGCCTAGAAATTCTGCAAAGTTATTAAGGAGCTCAAAAGTTTCTTCAATATATTCCCCTCCAAGGTAATCAGTTGTTGCAGTGAAAGCATCAGAGATAAGACCAAGTAAATGGTTGTTAAGCTGAAGGTTTGTTTTGCTATGGTTTGCTGAAACTCTAAACCCTTTTTGAGTCAAAGGAATGTCCACACCTGTGAAGCATAATGCAAAGCTGTAAAAACCTGCTGTATTCAGCATATTTGCTTTTCAAACTCGCTTTGTTTTCAAAACAAGAAAACAGACCAGACAGCGTTTTAGGCCTGTTACTCTGCAGTATTGAATGTACTGGTGTTGCGTGCCTGCAGTATTTCTGTGACGTATAACATGTTCGCATCATGCTGATACAACCTACAACCTAAACGGCTGATTCTGTTGCTTGGAATAATTGTTTTTTTCTCTTTCAGGTTTTTATGACCCCATCACACGGACACACATTGAACTCCACCCTCTTCTGGTGAATATCATGGACAGCGCCTCAATTTCCAACGACTGAGGAACATCAAGCAGCTCGGAGGGGCCTACCTTGTTTTCCCGGAGCATCTCATAATCGTTTCGAAACATTCCATGTGGTGTGTTGTGTCTGGTGTCTGTGTCTGTGTCTGTGTCTGTGTTCTGTGTCTGTGTCTGTGTCTGTGTCTGTGTGTGTTCCCACATATGTTTCCATATATTAGGGCTTAAATACCCTCAAATTAATATATGTATGCTTGTAAGTTCATTGCTTTCTTGAAAAATAATGCATGGTGCACTGCATGCTTGTGTAGCAGCATTTAACTGGGATATCTTGTACTGACCACTTATGTTTGTATCTAACCGGATTCTCTGTGGCAACGTTTATCAATTAAACCATCTGTGTTAAATTGACTGGTTGCAGAGTGGGCACCTGGCTGGAAGACTTGTGCACTCTCTGAACGAGAGGCAGCCTGAATTGCAGATAAATACCAGAGACATCCTCTGTGTGCAAATCGCTGGCCTCTGTCATGATCTAGGTGAGTAAGAGCCACACCCCAAACTGCAAACCCACTGCCAGTTTCTGTGTGAGTAGAAACCAGTTATGGTTGCCTTGAGCAACGATGGGATGGTAAATGAATGAATGGTTCCATATTTTCTAAACCTATTTTCTCCCTCTCTAGGACATGGACCTTTCTCTCATATGTTTGATGGGATGTTCATTCCTAAAGCACATCCAGGATCCAAATGGAAGGTACTGAAGTATTCTCCCTATTGCTTTCCCATAAAGCCCAAACCCTGTTTTCAAGGTAGGCGTTGCAATTTGTTTATTCTCTGCTGTTGGTTCGAAGACATTTCCACAGACCCTTATCTGCTAACGCGCTAGAACAGGTCAGACGTCTGGCCAAACATTCCTAAACTAACTTACTAGTTACTACCTTTATCCACAGCCTCAGGATCCAAACCCAAAACACTGAAGCTTTCAGAAAGGCAAAAACTAATGTTATATCTTCACTTTTGGAAAAGAAAAGGTTTGTCCTTGAGGATATGATAAATGAAGGGTAATTTTTTGGCAAGTTTTGAATTCTTGGAGACATCGCAGCAAAACATGTGTCCCTCTCTGCTCCTCCATACGTTTCTCTGCCATTGAGATGGATGAGACTCAGGGTTGCGAATGTATGATCGAACAATTCCCCAAAACCAATCATGGGAGAGGCCCTGAGTTGCCTAAATTGGTAAAAGGGTCTTGTTACAAAGACAAAGCACAGTCAACTCTAGGAACGTTACAGATGATGTATACAGATTTAAGAGGCTACAATTTAAGTATAATCTGTGTGATAGTCATCCATCTGCTGACAAGTTAAACAAGTGAAAATGTTATGGGAGCATATTAGTTTTCGAGCACGAATTGTGCTCCCATAGCATTTTTCACCTTCCACTTTAAGTGGCCTGTAACCCTTTACGAATATTTCCTGTTTTTTCTGCTGCCTTAATATCTTCAGAAGTATTTATCTTTCTGTAGTTTCTGAAAAATCAACCAAATGCAAATGATATACATGACAACAGAATCTGTGATCCACAGAATTTGCATTATAATTTCCCAGATTTTCTCACACACAAATGTATACATTTTTGGACACTGTTGTTCTCCTATTAAGTCAACTCTGATTGAAAGTGTGCATCTGTTACATTTTTTTATTCATTTATTATTTAGGCAGTGATAAACTCTTTGGGTCAAATCGGACTAGAATAGGTTTCTATTTCTCATCACATTGCTTGGTCGTAATCTGAACTCTTGGCGCAAGGCTTGTTGTTCTATTTACATTGTCCTAAGTTCTTCTTTCTTAATCATATCATAATGCTATGATTGCAATTAGGCCTTATGCAGACATTATGTGAACAAGTTGGGATCCAGCCGAAACCCCAATTTTCAAACCAAGAGTACAGCAACTTTACATTGTGGATACTTGTGATAACAAAGTAGCACAGTAAATAAGCTATTCATATACATACTTTTCCATTGCATTCTAACAAATGACATCCGAAAATAATATCATTTAGATTGGCATCACGATGTTTTTCAATCTCCTCTACTTAATTTAACTTGTAACACGATGCTTTTATGGCTGCCATAGGGTTGTTTGTTACCACTATATTCATTTGACTTTAATGATAATTCTTTGCTTAGCCCTTATAGAAGGGTTTGCACGATACATGCAATGCATTATATGCTAGTTATTGTTATTTCAAAACTAAAAAGCTATTATTCAAGGAACTAAACTCGAGCGCACTGACTCACTTTAGAAGGGTCCCATGGCATTAAGCTACTTTATGGATTCTTTTATATAGGTGTTAGTGGGCCCTAATACCAGATATTGAAGTACGTTCAGAATGTCTGCCTTGGTTCAGAATTACCAGCCCACTACGGCCAAGTACCCCACAGTGAAGAAATAACCACAATAATGCGCGGCCTTACGTGGATGTATCCAATGGCTCAGGATATCATTAATCATACGCGAGGCGGACACAGCTTAATTCGGCGCCGTTTCTGAAAATTCAGAACAACTCCAGGTGATCCGGTTGGAAAATCCTGAGAGCCAATAACCGAAAAAATAATTTAATATTAAATATATTAGATAACCTAGTTAAATATGATATTAATCACGACAAAAGCGTGCGTAGCAGCCGTCCCGGATGATGTTGAATTCAATTGGTTCTTCATGTCAAATCTGAATCTGACCAGGAAATTGCCTCTCCCGCCGAGCAAGCGCCGTGGCGCTCTCGGGGCGACAAATCCCGGAAACCAATCCTTTGTCCTCCATGTCACGCGCAAATCAGATCTGTACTTCAGGGAGTTCAAAGGACCTAAAGTCGCTTCTACAACCATGCCAACGAATAACCCCCGCTATGAGTCTCGTTTGTGGAGTGACCAGAAGACATCAGAGAAAACGCGCACCGACTAAGTCTTTGCACCAAATGGGAGCTTTACGCAAACTTACCTAATATGTTGGGTATTATGCGCACTCATAACACCAACAGCAGAACGGTAATTCCAAACAACAAAGAAGTGTACAACACCTGCGTTGAACGTCTTGTATATCATTACACACACATGTGGTGCTGCGTTGTATGTCAAATGATCTTCAGTTGGGGGGGCCAAATTCTCTGGCAGGATAAACAGGGCAAGGGGAAGGTAACCCTGGCCCTTATGACGCATAATGGGGGCAAATCGCCAGCACTAAGTGATATTAGTGCTCGCTTTTACACCTAGCGTACTTTCTAGCCCACTGAGGACCAAGAGCCGCAGGCTAGGGGACCACGCATATTGATGTTTAGAAAACCTAAAAGTGAAACAATGTTGAATGAATCCAGTGGAATACTATTCAAGAAGGACGATGCTCGACAAAACTTAAGGAAAAGTATTGAGAATACTATACGACGTGTATGGATAATATACCAACATATAAATCACGTATCCACATGGTGTCTTGATTGTTTCTGAAAATTGTACGATCTCCTACGTACTTGTGTGTATTCCGCCACTCCTTCCTCTGCCTACCTGTCAACTCACGAGAGTTGTATCTGAGTCATTTTAAGAGACGCCGACCAATTGCAGCACAGTTTTTGACCAATCAGAGTGCAGGGTACTTGGGTTGTCTGTGCATCTGTACCAATGAGCACACCACATTAAGAGGAGCTGATTATGGTTCCACGTTCATCAAACGCAAGTGGACCACGCAGACGCTTCGACGCAGTCGTGAACCTGTTTTGTTCTGTCGTCAGGGTTTTCTAGTGAGCTGGGACCAATCACAGGCCCTTGCTGCTTGCGTCGCCATCGCGGACATTTACTTTTTTTGGGAGGTGCCACGTCAGGCCCTTGCGGTAGACTGTAGGTGAGGGGTTGCGAGGACCTAAACAGCCATATCCCCCCTTGTGTTGCTGAACACGTGAACCATAATCAGCCCTGTAGGTTTATCTATTCGGCAGGCAGTATGTTTCACACCGAAAGGGGACCATTGAAAGTGTTAAAAGTTCTTATTGGCCTGTAATAAGCATTCATTAAATAAGATAAGAGCTATATATTCAGCTGTTAGAAAAACCCTTTCAAACAACTAGTTGGCAAATCAAACCAATATGTATACAGCTCATGAAAGCTTGTACTTTGTCGACAGTGTTCGAGTTGTGGGGGAAAAAATTTGTTGTATGTGTTTCTCTTGTGTGATTCATAATAGCAGCACGACGACTGCATCAGATAGCCAATGTAATTGACTATCTGGTTGCGCGATAATGACCTAATGACCTGGTGATAGGGGAAGTACAGGGCTGGTATTACCGGATGAAGGACCTTGTCTCATCATAGAGTAGAAAGAGGACCCCAGGATTCTACATTGACATCATAACCAAGCAGAAGGGGTATGTATACATATGAATCTCCAAAGCAAGAAAAAAGGAGGAATATTGTACATGACCTCTCAGCCAAAGAGGGTAATGTACAATTGACTCTCCAAGCAGGGGGCTATGTGTACATTAGACTCTTCCAGAGCAGCGGTATGTACAATTGACTCTCAGCAGAAGGACAACGGGTATGTACATTTGACTGCTCCCAGAGAGGCGGTAAATGTCCACCATTAGACTCTCCCAGGCGAGGGGTATGTACAATAAAAAAAAACTGACTCTCCAGCAAGAGAAGATATGAACATTGACTCTCCAGGCAGAGGGGGTATGTACATTGACTCTCCAGGCAGAGGGAGTCTTGTACATGACTCTCCCAGCAGAGGGGATATGTAAACATATGACTCTCCAGCAGAGGGGTAATAAGACAATTGACTCAACCCAACGCGAAGAAGATGGTCATATGAACTTCCAAGTAGTAGGGTATGCAATCTGATCTCTCCAGCTAAGAGGGGTATGTAGCATTGACTTCCCTCACGCAACAGAAGGGGTATGACAACATATGCTCTCCCAGCAGGCAGGAGGTATTACTTGGGGCTGTAACGGTATGGACTAAATGTGTATTCACAGACGGATAACGCGTCTGTTATCACGTATCCACCGCTGGATTCTTTTGTCTTTAGAACTGAGACTTGACAATCGGCACATAGCAGGAGCGATTGTCTGAGGATGCAGGGAAGCTCAGCGCTACCAGTCTGTCTACGTACGGGTGGAAAATAGAGAGCTTGTGAAGCGGACACATGTGGCAAGCCACGCATTGTGCGCAGCAAGTAGCCGGCTGTATGCTTGCGTAAATAGTTTTACTAATATGCAATACCTTGCGCAATAGTATGCTATTGCGCAACATTAAAGTATTTACAGTGACTTATTGACGCAGACAACTTAACGTTACTCACCGCGTTACCAGACCAGATGTCTAACCGGTCTACACCGGTTCTTACGGGTAACCGCTCAAAAATCCATACCGTAGTACAACATTCACACCGG
>OLKM01001048.1:0-13485 GCA_900291075.1 Melanogrammus aeglefinus | reverse complement strand
AACACTAGAGCCCCCCCCCCCCCCCCCCAATCACCTAATGGTCATGAAAAAAGCAAGTTTCGCTTTTCGGCGTGCTGTTTGCATCCCTGATTAAAGTACCATGTTGTCTTTTTTTTGTGATATCACCACAAGATGGCGCAGGCAGTGTCCCTAAATGTGGCTAATAGGTCAAAGTTTTTTAAAATGGAGTATCATGGTGCAAAGAGGCAAAAAATAATGTCCTCGTATGAGGACACAGGGTCTCAGGAGGATTCACATTTCTTAAAAACTACTCGTTATTACTTGACCGTTCCACTTCAGACTGATAGTACTTGACCTCAGGATGACACTCAGAAAAAATCAGGCCAATCTGATGTGGCATTTTTGAATAAAACCTCTTGAACTTCCATATGTCACTGTATTCTATATACAGTAGGATTCTTTTTTTTTTTACCCAATGTCCTCGTATGAGGACACTGATATTTGAGAGAACTACTTATTGTAGAAAGCTGAAAATTGGAATTTACACAAATTGGGGCCTTCTGGTCCCAAACAGCAAATATAGTTTTTTTTATGTTGAGATAATCCCAGTGTCCTCATATGAGGACATCATTTTTTGCAAAAACTACTTCCTGTACAAAGACAAACTTTAGGTATTGTACTTATTAGGTCCTACTTATCCCAGATAGCAAGGAGAAATAAAAAAAAAAATGCACACCAGAAAAAATGCTCGGGTCTCAGGAGGTTAATGGAGAAGGAATGTCCTCGGAGTCACCATAAGCTTCCCACCAACTGTGTACGCTGCTAGAGGATGGTAATCCGTCAGCACATCTGGATCCAGGTCAAGAAGGTCTGCACAGGTGTTTTCAACAAGTTCATAGGACCTGTAATGTTCCATGTACCAAGAAGAAAGTTTTTTACAAATGAATGCCACCTCCTCTGCATTGACAAGAATGTTTGCAATCTTATGGAACTCAGGGAGGCCACTGCACTGCCCAGAAGACAAAATCATGCCTGCCGCATACTTTGTCCCATCCAGGTGAACCGTTTTAGACAGGGACACACTGTCTAGATGTGGGTACTTCTTCTGTATTTCATACTTGAGAGATGGATCCAATTCTGAAACCCTTACCACCTTCACATTTTCAACATACAGTTTTGGCTTGAAAAGGATCCCACTGTCCAGGTGGTAGGCTATCATTTGCTGATGTTTCGTGGACAGAGTGAGCAGCACATTTTTCCAGTTGTGAGTGTCATGGACAACCTTTTTAAAGTAGCTATGCTTAGCCTCATATCGCATTGTCCATAATTCAATCAAAGGCCCATAGCAAGCGAATAAGTTGCGGGTAGTGGGTCGATTAAAATGATGTTTCGGCCTCAGTCTTGAACTCTGAGAGGATAGGTACTGGTGAGTCAACTCTGGAAAGGTACTGGTGAGCAACTTGCGATGATCGAGTAGTTTATAAGATAAATAACACAGTGCTTCTTCAGAAAGCCTGCTTGACACAACAATGTCAAGAATTTCCTTGAGGTCCATTGAAATCACCCAAGCTGGCTCCTGTTCTGGTATCTTGCGTCCAATCACAAAAGGAAGTAAACGAAGCAGTGTCCAGTTTTCATGCCCGTTTCCCCCCACTGTCCCCTTTTCAAAGCTTGCTTTTGGAATTTTGTGGGGCTTGTATACTTTGTCTTCATACTTGTAGGGAAATTATGTTATGCAGTCATTTAACTCATCAAATGTAATAAAGCGTTTTGAAATCAGATTTTTCAAACATAAGGATAATTCCACAGGGATGACCCCTTCCAAAAGATCATGCAACAGATCTGGAGGAAATCCAGTTATTGGGTGAAAAAACAGGAGATGTTTGCCCAGTACACATTCACTTTTGACCCCCTTAACACTTTTGAGGTTGCCCCCCTGCTTAAGCTCTTCGAAAAACGAGTTATGCTGATCAACACTTCTCAATTGAAAATCATTAACCTCAGTGGTTGCAATTTGGCCCCGACTAATCAAACAAAACCGACAGAAATTTTCAACATTAAAACTTTCAGAAAAGCCAGCAAGACCATGCGCACCGAGGTTGTCAGCACATACACAATACACAGTGCGTTTAACAAACTGGCCCACAACTTCAACAAAAATTCCCTCTTGTTCTAGACACTTTATATCTTTAAGCAATGGCTCAAGAAACTTTTCATAACCATATTTTTTTATGTCTACACTTTTACCCAAGACAGCCAACTGAATTGAAGTGAGACTCGACCTGAACCTGGCTGGTAAATTTAGAACCACCCAATATACTGTCGTAATCTTATGAAGTTTTCTAGAGGTCCCCAATGAATTACACACTTCAAATTCATCAATGTATAATCCCAAACTGATGCAAGTGTTTTGTTCTCCCAGTAGCTTATTCTCCTTGTAATACTTGCCGTCTTGAAAAGACTTAAAGTGCCCAGATAAAGCTTCTTGATTAAATACAATTTGGTCAAAATAATCTGTACACCTAAGTAAAGTCTCAAGTACCTTAGTGACAGATATATATACAAAAGAGTTTTTATGGGCTGTGTTGTACAGATATTCTGTGGGTTCGATAACAGGAAAGTGCCCTTTGAAGCATATATTCCTTTCTGTGATCTGTAGATAGGGAACCTCTCTCTGATATTGTTAAAAGGAGTGGATTAGTTTGAGCTATAGCACTTGAAATTTCTTGCAAAACACAATCATTTACTTCAATTTTATGTTTTTAAAGGATCTCTTTGACACTGTTGAAAAGTTTGAGTGTTAGAGAAAGACAGCAGGTTATGCAAATGTTCTACAATCTTTCGTGTTGCACTTCGAGAAACGTGCAACACAGTTTGCATAGACAAAAAGAGAGAGGCTAATTTGTGCTCAAGTGTCTCAATATCTACATCCTCCACAGTATCTTCAACCTCATTTAGTCCCACAACATCATGAGCTGATTTCCCTGCTTCACTATCGGATTGTTCACCATCAATTATCTCATCTTCAGTAACAGTTCTTTGTATTGTTCGGAAATCCTTTAGCGTCCAGTTTTTATGGTGTCGACTTTTTTTTTTTGTGATCAATTTTTTATTGTATTTTATATTTCATACAAGAAACAGTTACACATATACACAAGTAAGACAACATAACACATATAATACTCAACCATACTCCCCCCCCCCAAGCCCACCCACCCCCAGGTCTTGCCTCCCACAAAGACAGAATCAATAATTTGAGAAACTCAGCAAATTTGTTCAATAGGCCTAATACTAACATGTGAAATAGATAAAGAAACAAAAAGAAAAGGAAAAGGATGAAAAAGCAGTGAGTAAGGCGTAGATACAGTAAGCCATGACTACCCTCCCAACATACTGTTAATAAAGGTGGACCATAAGTTAATATTTCTAGCTTGGGCGCGCCATGCATGCTGGCCACAGATCTCTCTAATTTAGCCAGATCTATGACTGTGTTCACCCAATGTTGGTAGGACAGGTCATGAGGAGCTTTCCATCTCTGTGCTACAAGCTTTTTAGCAGCAGTAAGGCCTACCAAAAACCAGCGTTGGTGCATCAGAGAAAGATCT
The DNA here is from genome assembly GCA_900291075.1 of Melanogrammus aeglefinus. Classification (NCBI taxonomy): domain Eukaryota; kingdom Metazoa; phylum Chordata; class Actinopteri; order Gadiformes; family Gadidae; genus Melanogrammus; species Melanogrammus aeglefinus. The sequence continues at coordinate 9,919 of OLKM01001048.1, read as the reverse complement.
AGACCCGTGAAATCACTCAGCAATAAGATAGTTGGGGAGCAGTGGATGGTACGCCCAAGTACTATAGACATCCTATTGGATACCATACTCCAAAAGTCGCTCACCCCAGGGCACTCCCAGACCATGTGAACAAAGGTACCTATAGTACCTAGAGAGCATAGCTGGCAGTTAGGAGATGGATTTAATTTCATCAAGAATAATTTATGAGGAGTGCAGTAGAGTCTGTGTATGAAATTGTAGTGAATCATCTGATGGTTGGGATTACGCGAAGATAGGTCAAGCTTTGACCAGACTATGGACCAATTGATTGAAGAAGGTGCAATTGAGAGATCATGGCTCCAGCGACTATCCACTTGCAAAGGTTTTTCTGCATGTTTGGACATAAATGTGTATAGAGCAGAGACCAAGCCTTTGGTAGATGAACTGCCACATATTTTATGAATTGGATGAGGCACCATGCTTTCACCCCAGGGGACTCCGTATGCCCGTAAGGCGCTGCGGAGTTGTAGGTAGAAGAAAAAGGAGGTGCCGGGTAAATTGTAATGCGATTTCAGTCCTGAAAAGATCTGAGCGCATTATCTGACATAATGTCGGAAAGGGTATTAATCCCTTTATCCCTCCACTGAGGGAAGGACATCGGGTGACCACCCAAGCAAAGGGCGAAATTATTAAATAAAGGAAGGTGAGGATGGAATTTAAAGTGATTGCTAGAGTGTGATTCCACAGTTCTCCATATGGCAACAAGATGTGAGATTAAAGAGCCAAATTTGGATTTACACATTTTGAGAGGGATGTTTGAGTAAATAACATCCTGAAGCCTATGTGGTATTACTAGATGTTCTCTCTAATGAACGCCAGGCTACCTGAGCCTCTGGATCTAACCAGGTATGAAGAGAACGAAGGGTTGAGGACCAAAAATAAAACTGGAAATTTGGAAGTCCAAAGGCCACCCTGAGAGTTTGTGCCTCTGCAAAATAGACATTTTAATCCGTGGGCGTTTCCCTTTTCCAGACATACCTGGAAAACAAGTGCATGCAGTTTATCCCAGTGACCAACTGGGGGAGCTAAGGGAAGCATTGAACTACAGAAGTTGACTCGCGGTAGGATGTTCATCTTTACGATAGAAGCTCTTGCTCGAAATGAATTAGGAATGGACGACCAACGCTCCAAATCGGATTCCACCTGCCTGAGAGTCGAGTTATAATTAACCGAGACTGTAGTTTGTAATGAAGGAAAAATCGATAGACCTAGGTATTTAAAATTGTCAACTACTGGAATAATGTTTGGTAAGGAAGCATGCCTCATAGTGTCGTTTAGAGGAAGGAGAGCTGACTTAGACCAGTTTATTTTGTAGCCAGAGATACTCCCGAATTTATCAAATATAGACAAAATATGTGGTGAAGATTTAATTGCATCACCAAGATAAAGCAAAATATCATCACAATAAAGAGAGATGAAATGATCTGTTCCATGGACAATAACAGGAGTATGGGTTGACTGACGCACCGTCTGGGCCAGAGGTTCCAAAGATAAAAGGAATAAAAGTGGAGAAAGAACGCAGCCTTGCCTAGAGCTGCGGCCCACTGGAAACAACGAAGAACAGATATTGCCAGTCATTACCATGGCTGAAGGGGAGGCGTAGAGCGTTTTAATCATGTTGATGAAATGGATACCAAATCCCATATGCTGAAGGACAGCCCATAAATAGTGCCATTCAAGGCGATCAAAAGCTTTTTCTGCGTCCAGAGATAATACAGCACAGGGCGTTTGGACCTCAGCTGAAGCTTCGACAATGTGCAAAAGTCTGCGAACATTATCAGAGGATAAGCGAGATTTTACGAAGCCAGTTTGGTCAGGGTGAATGAGCTTATACATAAGGGGTTCAAGCCTTAGTGCAAGCACTTTAGCAAAAAGTTTAACGTCAGCATTCAAGAGCGATATAGGACGATAATTTGCACATTCATTTGGGTCTTTCCCTTTTTTATGGAGTAAGGTGATTGTAGCGGTGTTAACATCTCTTGAAAAGAACCACTTGAAATGGCCATGATTGATCATGCTCAGCAATAGAGGGCCAAGTTGAGACCAACACTGGTAAATATAGTTCTGGAGGAATTCCGTCAAAACCCGCCGATTTGCCTTTATTAAGACTGCGTAAAGCCCTCTCCAATTCGAGTAGGGTAAATGGTTTGTCCAGAGACGTAGCCTCATGGGGCAGCAATTTAGTAAGATTTAAAATTCTTGAAAAATAAATCAAATTTAGAAGAGTCATGAGGAACTTCAGAACTATACAAGTTGGAATAAAAGGAGCGGAATGTCTCAATTAATTAATTTGGGGTCCGTTACTAGAGCGCCAGCTAGTGTTTTAATGGCGGGTATGTGCGCAAAGTTTTCCACTGGCACGAAGGCTTAAGGCAAGTGACCGGCTGGGGCGGGCCCCTCAAAGTAATGGTGCTGGCGCGTACGATGGATAAGAAATTCAGCGTGCTGTCGGGATAGGGAATTCAGCTCCTCTTTTATTTTATTACGTTGGGTGATTGAGTCAGGAGTTACGTTGTTGTGCATAGTACCTTCTAGTTGCCCGAGATCACCCTCCAGCTCAAGAATCCTGCGTTGACGCGTTTTGTTTAATTTAGAGGAAAACGATATGCAGTTACTTCTAATATAGCCTTTTACAGAATCCCATAGGATACGAGTGTCCTCTACTGAATGCAAGTTAAAAAAATATGAATTCTGCTAGGCCAGATTCAAAGTTGCACCAAAAAGCTCTCATTGCGCAGCAAAGAGGTATTGAAGCGCCAGCGTGGGGCGCGGTCCACGAGATACGGAAAGGTTAGCCCTACAGATGACAGCCTTGTGATCTGAGAAGGCCAGGGGGATCATGTCCGTGCTTACCCTTTTCGAGGAGATTCGCTTCGATACAAAAATGAAGTCTATTCTGGGAAATGAATGATGTCTTGCAGAAAAAAACGAGAAAGTCTTGTTTGTTGTGATTGGTAACGCGCCATATATCGATTACTGAAAATTCCTGAGCCCATTTCCTCAATGCAACCGACGCTGATCTCTCTGATCACTGCCCTCTACTACAGCCGTCCTGTCCACAGAAGTGGTCCCAAACCGCATTAAAGTCTGCCCAATAAATAATCGGTAATCAGACAGGTCATGCATGATATTGGACAGACGTACATAGAAATCAGGATCAAAGCTGTTAAGGTGCGTAAATAGATAAAAATGCAATTTTCTTGTTTTCTATATGATGGTTTTCATAAAAGTGATTCTACCATCTGAGTCGCCCCCAACACCTAAATTGGTGACCTGAAAGTTACGGCGGACCACAATTACTACGCCTTTTGTTTATTGAGGGCTGAAGCATTTGTCTTTACAACGTAATGTTTATTTTGTTAGCTTGTGGACATCTTTCTGAAGCAAGTGGGATTCGCTGACCAAGGCTATGTCCACTCTCTCTCTTCTTAGTACATCCAGAAAACTTGTGCGTTTATGGGGCAAATTAAGGCCACGTGCGTTAAAAGAAATCACGGTTAATTTAGTCATTCAGGGTGGTGGTACATAAGATAAGATATGAGCTGTAAATAACAGAAAAAGAGCAGGCAAGCAGCAAGACCTGTATTCCCCCCCCCCCCCCCCCCCACACACACACACGCCCACACACCACACACACACACACACACACACACACACACACACACACACAACACACCACACACCACACACACAACACACACACGTGCAGCCAAACACGCGCCGCGCACACACATAATACCAAACACACGCACACACATAACACGGAACAAAAGCAGCAAGTGAATCCCCCCCCACACACACACACCCCTCCCATAAGACAAGACACAAACAGTACCGATACATGGATATTGCCAGATGGAACCATGTAAGCCTATTATAACCCACCCACCTACATCACTAAGAAGGCGGGTCCCTATAGGAAAACTCCAAGGGGGAGAAAGAAGGATAAAAAAATAAACAAATAATGACATTGGACTTTCAGCAGTCAATAGTCAATATACAGAGAACCGTATAACCGTATACAGGCCTATAGCCTCCAACACAAACAAAAGCCAGGGACAAAACAATCAAGCAAACCAACCAACCAAAAAAGGAGGCAAAACAACAACACAAAAAACAACGTCTGCTGCACATGCAACTCACTCTTCCACAAGGCTGTGCAATCGGACATTTTTTTTTTTATTTAAGTAACGAAGACTTGTACAGCAAATAAACAATTAGAATATATTTGAAAGTCCCCAAATGGCCAGTCCACGAAGTGAATAAGGGAAAAAAATAGAAATAGGGCTGGACAGAAGAAACCAAAAGATAATGGGAGCAGCAGTACTACTCGTATAACTTAGGCCCTACTCTTTATTTCCCCAAAAGGCATGTAATAGCGCTGGCTCTAGACTATTTCAGGCCGGGGAATTGGAACTTTCAGAGCGGTCGTGGCCGCCTCTAAGCTCTCCCGAACTTCAATTGTTCATTGTCCAATCCAGACAGAGGAGGGTGCCTGGGTCCCGGATCTGGTCTTTACCTTTTTTGCCATGGAGCCTGCTCGCGCAGCGGCCCAGTTATTGTGGTCCCGAAGTTTCCTCCGCGACGCACCGACATATCCTCAGTAATCCGTAGCTTCACGCCGGGAAGGGCCTTGAGCTCAAACAGGGGTGGATTTCACTGCCTCCATAATGGAGATCTTCTTTTGTAGATGGTGAAGCTTGAATATCACCGTGCCGGGGTCTGGATTGCTCGACCAATGGCCACAAGCCTATGGGCAAATTCGATGTCATGCTCTTTCAGTGGAATGGATAGGAGAGCGGAGAGAGGTCTTAGCCAGGTAGGCCTCCATGTTGTAGCCTGCCTCGCTCTTCTCTGGCAGGTGCAGCAAACGGAGATTCCTTCGCCTGGATTGATTTTCAAGGTTGTCAATTGCGTTCAACGCTTCTTCAAGTTTATGATCCAGGGCTTTAATGACCAACTCTTGAGCTGCCACCTTGGTTGGTTTGCAAGGAGCAAGTTGGCCTCGGTTGACTCCAGCCGCGCACCGATAGAATTCACTGAAGTGTTTAGTTTGTCCATTTTCTTGGAAAGAGCGTCTAGTTTATCCATTTTACTGGTAAGAATTGTCGTGCGTCTAAAAGATGGCCACCAGCAGTGTTCCAGCGTTGCCTGAATTTTCTCCATCACTGGTGTGGCTCGGGTCTTAGGAGACATACACAGGAGTTTGGAATTGTTTGTTTGGGTTAACTCACGCAGTTTGTTTGTTTGTTTGGGTTACATCCACGCAAGCCTGCCTAGAGAAGACCCAAACGGCAGATAAGCGTAATAAATCAACATCGACATATAAAGCGAACGTATTTGTAGTTAGCAACGAGTTGATTAGGGGTATAAAATCATTCTTTCTCCCCAAGAGAGTCGGACCCACACGTTTCACTCACTGCCGTCCGCCATCTTTCCCGAACGTTTTCCGATGCTTTGTTGACTTTTGTGAGAACTGAAGGTTGGGCGAGTGTTTGTTTTAAAGGTACACCTTAGAAAGGGACATTGTACAGTTTCTTTGTACAATGATGTCCGAGATGGTTCCAAAACGTTTTTTCACTGCAAATCTCTATAACCTGCTTCTGTCCTCAGCAGATGTATTTTGTTTTTTTCGCCTATATCCACATAACCGATATGGAAAAAGCTTTATACACACAGTTAACCTAAGTCCTAGATGGATGTGTATGATACTTCAGTTTTAAAGCTGACATGCTCCAAGTCTTGTGTAGGCATGTATCATACCACACAACCTAAATGACATCAGTTCCAACATGGCTCTAAAGCAATTTTTTGTGTCTTCGAAAATAATAGGTCATAATTTAACTACAATAACTAGGATGTGCTTATGTAAGGCATATGGCATATGCCAAAATAACCTTATCTACTCATATCGCAACTACACCTGGAAGAAAGGTTGGAGTTCTAGGCCTAAACCTTGGGAGTTAATGGGAGTTTTTCTAGGTGTGTTTGTCAACTGGCAGCACAAACCTCTCAAAATGTCCCCAAATGGCCAAATTGTGCCAAATGCATTTACTCACTTCTGTGACACTGGAAAACATTACTGAAGCATTTTGGTGACTATAAAACCTTTCTCCATGATTCAAAACATAATTTTTTCCCACATTCGTTTGATATGGCCATATTGAGATATTAGTCATGTGATGAGACACTACGCGATAGTAACCATCGTCAGAAAAAGTGAACAGATATACTGGACTGAATTTCAAACAAGATAATTTATTATTCTGCAGTATGCTGCCACTCAAATATAACAGTCCCTGTGGCAAAAACACAAGGGACGCCACACGTCGACACCGACTGGTTTCTTTCTGTGACACAGCTTGCAGAGCCGTCTGCCGGCCCTGCCCGCAGAAGTCCCGCTTAGCCTCATCACTGTTCATCCAAGTAATGCGCTGTGTGGTGCTGGCTGGGTTTGGGGGTGGGTGCGCGACCTTGTGAGGTGATGGCCCGATGTGTGTTGGTTGCCTAGGTCCGCCAAGCTCCCTCGCTAAAGAGTGGTGGTGATGTAGACGCTACTGAACACTCCTGATCTGAGTCATCATCCCCTTCTGACACTGGCTGGTACACATTGAGTGGTTCACAATAGCAATGTCCAAAAATAGGGGTAAAAAAAATGTCCAGTTATCCATTGTCATCTTATGTGAAGCGCTGATAGATCGCAATCATGGGCGTCGACAGGTACCACCCCCCCATATGCTGATTGTAGTCCTTGACTGCTGCTGGAATGGGGACAGTCGCGACGTACCTCTCACTCACCCAGTCTTCACTCTCCTTTGGGCCGTGTCCGCCGCTGACACGCCTTGTGAATGGTGGAAACACATGACCACTTCTCTAGTGTCATCCATATTCACAAAAAGCAGTTCACTGTCCCTGATCCATTGATGCGCGCCACCGAGGAGTGCCCTTGTGAAGTCATTGATTGTGGCTTGGGAAACAAACCCGGTTTCGCACACGAATGAACCACAAGCCCCCATCTTCTTCTTGAAACAGGTCCAGAAAAAAGGTGGGAGCTGTGTTTTGTGACCAGTTATCACGTAAAGTTGATAACCTGTACCAAGGAAATCAAAGTCTCAGAGCGACATGACGAGAGTCATAGATCAGCCCATATCCATACCAGTGACATTGCCCTCATCACAAAGAAATTCCAGGTGTTATCCAGTGCAAATGCCAAAACAACAGCTTATTATCCCCACTTAGTGGGCTTGTTCTTGATGTTATTGTTTTAGGAGATCTGGCCTGGGATCGCAACCATCCTTTCCGTCGATTTGAGAATGTGGTCGCCCCGGCTGGAAGTGGGCTATGGCAGGCTTCGACGATGTGGCTGTTAAAGGGGCTTGATCTTGCAAGGTGGTCGTAAGCGGCTCCCCTCCTGAGCCACGTCTCTCCTCGTCTGCTGTGATGTTGCTCATGGTGCAGAGCCCGGAAATCCTCAGGCAGTTGTTTTCGGGATATCACAGAGGGGGGGAACTGAAAGGCCTGTACGGGTATCCCTCTCCAGTAGTCCAGCACGAGGAGCATTTGACCCATCCCATGTAGATCACCATGGAGTGGTGGAGTAAATGTCCGCTCTGCAGATTGTTGTTGCCAGACCACTTGCTTTCCGTCGGTGCCTCTCGCTCCGTAGGCGTTGGTGTTCGCCGTCAAGGTATCGAGCACGCGTCGTAAAGAAGTCGTGAACAACTCGAGTGGACTGGTTGCCACTCTGGTTCCACTGCTGTGGTCCCAGGACTGTACCCACCGCCAGAAGTCAAGGAGGGCAGGCTCGACGTCTGAATTCCCCACATCACGCCACTGTTGTTCCTGTGCGGCGCTGGGTGCTCTCGAGAGGTCCTCGAGAGGGTCTCAGGATCCTCTCTCTGCCCCCCTGCCGACAACGTCGTGCAGACCGGGAATCGATACCGTTTACGTATTGTAACTAGATTCTATGAGTATAGCGCAGCCTTTTAAGGCATATCGCTATGTGGGTTTATCCCTAGCGTGAGCTGGCACTCGAAATTTTGTAATCCCCGCCCACTCAATAGTGTGGGCCTCATCACGTCGCGGCCACACAAAATATTCGGGCGCACCGCGGATGTTCTGCTCCCTACAAACACTGCTTTTCTTCAGCTATTTTTAAAGGACCATAGGGCGACACTATAAAAGGCTGCGCCTGATACTCATGGAATCTAGAGTTACCACTACGTAACTAGCGTTTCCATCGTCACACTGTAGCTCGACAGGCGACCGCGATTTTGGGTTAAAAGAGCGCAAGCACGATATAGTCCCTATGCCTATTGTTCCCGTCAGACCAAGAAACACAGCGTAACATCGCACGTATAGTATCATCGACGTCAGACTAGCAAGTACATACGTTCATGCGTTCTAACGGGCAACAGTCATCAACTGAGCAGCCTCTCATGTGTCGGAATAAGACACAAAAGCTCTCAACATGAACAATTTGACTCCACCTCAATTGTTTTATCATATGCGAGGGGAATGATCCACACAATCACACTCACTCTGACAAAGCACCCAGAACTGAGTGTGTATGAGAGAGGCGCGAATGTTCTTTTAGTAAACCTAAAATAAAAGAGCATGGGGGAAAGCCAGCGAGGCTGCTGTGCAGATATCCTCCATCTCAGGCACTCCGCTCTATTGCAGAGCGACAAGAGGACGATATTCCTCGGGTCGAGGGAGCCCTGATAGTCTCAGGGTCAGCCCCGCTGACAATACAGCTGGTGTATCAACAACACAGCATGTGACAGCCGTTGTTTTCGTCAGGGGAGGCCCTGGGAATGGTCTCTGTAATGCACAAATAACTGTTTGAAGAATTTGCGCAGAGCTCCGTGCGTTTCACCCATAACAGGCATAGCGCCGCGCACGGGGCACAGAGAGATGGGCTGTCGCCTCTCCTCAGATTGATGAGGAGGGAGAGAGAAACATTGATGTTATTACGTCGATCTTGAACGAGCTAGTAATACTCTTTGGTGTAAAAGCCGGATTCGGGCGATAATATGGCCGAACCTGGCGTCCCCTTGTATTCTAAGACAAAAGGGGCTACAGAGAGTGCAGACAGGTCGCCTCACTCTCTAGCTGACCGTAGGCGCCACAGCAGCTGTCTTGGCTACACAAACTTGAGGGCCCTGGTCAAGAGGCTCAAATGGGGCTTTAACCATGCGCGCGCAGCACCCAGTGTTAAACTCCGCATCTGTGGATGAGCGAGCGCGTACCACGGGTTCGCTCTACTCGCTCACACCTTTTTAGGAAGGCCGCTTCATCTAAGCGTGTGACTAAAAACAGTTTTTATGCTCGAAACCTTCGTGGATGATAAAATAAGCAGCCGCGTACGTTTTAGCCATGCTAAAAGCCAGCCTTCTTTCCATCAGTGCCTGGAGGAAAGAGAGCATCTCGCGCAAAGGGCAGGAGATGGGATCAAACCCTCTCCGTGCCCATTTCTGGAAAGCCGCCCTTTAGGCCGAGTAACACGTCTCTGGTGGAGTCAGCTCTGGCACCTGGATGGTCGTACGACCTCCTGGGGAGGCGCAGACCTCTAGGCTGCTTGCGTTAGCGGCCAGGCCCACAAGCGCTGGCCGATCTCCTGGGGTAATCTAATGATTGCATCCCCCTGCCTGTGAGAGAGCGTCTCGCCGCAAGGAGTACCTTCGGCGGCCCCTAGAGAGCAGACGCTGGAGGCAGGGACCAACGGTGCACTCGTGCGTTAGCGGTGGCTATGAGAATCATAACACAGGCCGCTGCCTCTTAAACGCGGTCAAGACTCGGGGAATCAGGGGATGGGTTGGGAAAGCGTCAGGAAGATGTGGTTCGCCACGGTCCTGTGAGCGAACGCCTCCACCGAGCC